>CM040990.1:24138556-24161056 GCA_022985145.1 Pangasius djambal
GAGAGAAAGAGAGAGAGAGAGAGAGACAGAGAGAGAGAGTGATATGGGGTCAGAAAGAGAGAGAGAGATAGGATGAAAGAAAGAGAGAGAGAGAATAATCACCATATGTCAAAAATGTATCCAGCTGTGTTCTGATTGGCTAGTGAGTGCTAGAAGTATTCTAGCTGTGTTCTGATTGGTTAACGAGTGCTAGTTGTTACCCAGCTGTGTTGTGATTGGTCAGTTCCTCACCAGGGCCAGGGGTGATCTTTTTTCCCAAAATCCTCATCTGTTACCGAGGAGACGAGGAAGATGGAGTCTTTAGCCCACTTCTGAATACACGGGATGTGGAAGAGACAATAACAGCCAGCACAGCTCCACACCTGAGCGGGAACAGGACGACAGCGAGAACGTATTAACTCCTGAGCACGTCCAAGAGTGTCTTTCGTGTGTGTGTGTGTGTGTGTGTGTGTGTGTGTGTGTGTGTGTGTGTGTGTGTGTGTGTGTGTCTCACCGCTTGCGTTCTCTTCACAGAGGCGATGCAGATGAGGCAGGTAATGGCTCCGGACTGGAACGCCTCATTCAGGTACTGACGAGTTCGCTCCAGGTCTGACACGTCTCCTCCTGCACACACACACACACACACACACGCACACGCACACGCACACACACACACACACACACACACACACAATGTCCTAACAGCTTCAAATATATAACCCCACCCTTTTCTGTTCAGACACAAACAACACGAACATTTTGGCTAATGATGACTCACTGTGCAGGTCATGATGCTGCTAACAGCTCGCTAAAGTGCAGCTCTTTCAACTGTAATAAATACCATTAAATACCAGGCAAGACTTCGCTAGGGTGCCATTACTATTGAGCCCTACGTCTACTCCTGCTCCAGCACACCTATACCAGGTGAGTTTAAGATCGGCTCTGACCCGTCTGACTGGTGTACGTGGTGAGAGTCGAAGCCAGGATTCGGCCTCGCTTCCCATGCACTTCATCTTCATCATCATCTTCATCAGAGGAGGAGGAGCTGTACTGACTCTCGGCCAATCGCTGAGCAGCGGCCTGGTTGGACTTCCTGATCTCGTCAAATTTGGACTGAGAGGACGCAGCTGGAGACGAGATGTGAAGAGGTGTGTTAGGAGTGAGAAATTTAAGAGTGTGATTACACTATGACGTCACTCTTACCTGTACCAGGTGACGCTATGACATCACTCTTACCTGTACCAGGTGACGCTATGACATCACTCTTACCTGTACCAGGTGACGCTATGACGTCACTCTTACCTGTACCAGGTGACACTATGACATCACTCTTACCTGTACCAGGTGACGGTTCTGCTTTGGGTAATGTTGTGACGGCAGAACCGGCCCTCCCTCGCCCCGCTCTCCCTCCATCCTCCGACCTCTGCGGTCGCCATGACGACACGTCACCCGCAGCCTGCCCCCGGCCGCGACCTCGGCCCTGCTGTCGCCAAGCGGGCTCCATGGAGGTTGCCTAGGTAACGGAAATTGGAGAGGATGTCTAAGGGAAGAAAACACTCATAGGCTGCATCTCAAATGCTCCCTAGATAAGTGCACTATATAGGGTACACTTTAAGATATATATCTCCAATGTTACAGCACTTAGTGTCCAGTATTCTGCTATCCATATAAGTGCACTAGATGTAGTATATAAATGGTCCCTACACCCTTTGTAGTGCACTAGATGTAGTATATAAATGGTCCCTACACCCTTTGTAGTGCACTAGATGGAGTATATAAATGGTCCCTACACCCTATGTAGTGCACTAGATGGAGTATATAAATGGTCCCTACACCCTATGTAGTGCACTAGATGTAGTATATAAATGGTCCCTACACCCTTTGTAGTGCACTAGATGTAGTATATAAATGGTCCCTACACCCTATGTAGTGCACTAGATGGAGTATATAAATGGTCCCTACACCCTATGTAGTGCACTAGATGTCTAATGGAGAGATATTTGAGATTTAGCTCTCTGATGTCAAGATAAGTGCACTAAACAGAGTCTATGCTTATTTTTCTACAAAGTATTAAAGAGTTAAAACACACTTACAGTGAATATTTAAGATGGCCGCTGATAAATCAGCTAATTAATATTATATTACAGATTTCCAATCCCACTAATATTCAGCAAATTCATTCAAGTACTATCACCATCTCCCACCCGTATTCCGACAATTCCCGCCTCCACCGCGAGCGCTGGGGAAGGGGTGGGGGAATGGGTACTCACGAGCACCTCGACGATTGGACGCCTTCACTGTCCATTCAGTGCGCTGCGCACGTGTACACGTTTTTAGCCAATCCTACAGCAGGAGGCGGGACTTGTCGGAAAACAGTTAGGAAAAAAACAGCACGTCTAATGCGGCTCTAGTCATTCGAATTCACCAAGCTAACTGGCTAGCCTGCTAAGTTATGAAATACCTGCGAAACTGTAAATTAGCTGCAGAATTTTTACACACGCCTTTCTTTATTCTTCTGTGTTCTATTGTTGTGAAAGAACGCTGTGATTTTTTTGAAGCGGTTTTGTTTCTTTGAACCTACCGTTTTGTGTCACAAGCTCATGAGAATCTGAGGTAGCTGAGTCGCCACACGCTGTGCGCATGCGCAGTCTGAAAGAGACGCAACGCATGACGGGAAGGGAAGTCCTTTACCGGCTCATTTGTCATTCGAGTAAATGGGGAAAAGGTGACTTGAAAAATACAACTTCCGGTTTTATCCAGTGGAAAGCGCTACGTGTCGTGCAGAAGTCCACTTTTTTGTCGTGAGATAGCTTTTTTTTTTTGTCTCATTGTTGTTCTGCGCATGCGCGAAAGTTTTAACGCTCGTCTCTCTCGCGCGCTCTCTGTGTGCGCCATTTTGTGGCTAATTGCAGAAAAGCCACAAATTGTACAAATTAAACCGATATTTCGTAATAAACAACATTACAAACAACATTAATTAGTTATGATGTTCAAAGCGAGCTAGTTTACAGCTATCCCTGAAGTTAGCACTTAAATTGTGGACCTAAAATATGAAGATCACAAAATTGTAATAATAAACATGATGGGATTTTGTTAGCACAGCTTCAGGCTGGAAACATCTCCCTGATATTTCAATCTGTAAATGCTAACAATCACAGCACACAGTAAAGCAGTTGAAATGACTGAACTCACATTGCTTAAACCTTTTACCTACAACTTTACAGTTCCACAGATATGGTAGCTCTTTTGCAAAATGATTTATTTAACAATACATTCAGGAAGATTTGGTTTGGCATATACCTACAATTTCCGAAGGTAGAAATAGCTATACATACATGTCCAAAAGAATGCTTTACAGTTCAAATATATTAAACATAATACATTCCAAATAATGGTATTATGAATTTTGGGTTTTATCTGTTTGTCTAATTAAAGCCATGTGATGTTCAATATGGCAATAAAATACTAAATGGTGAATAATTTCACAGGATTGTTCTCGGGGTTCTGGTTTTAGGAATCTTTGTTCACATGGAATAAAAGCCGTGTTTTAACCTGCGTCAGATAAAGCCTCCTTTAAACTTCTCGTTCATACTCTGCATATTTTTTATAATGTCCATTCTTCTTTAATCCCCTCGCTCACTGCTTAGAAATCCACAGTCACTTCTCTTTCCCATCACTGTTTTACTTTTCATCTTTCTTCTCCTCTGATTTTTTTCCCTCTTTCTCGGGAGGAGTAGGCAGAACCCCTGGCTCTGTCTCAGTCATCTCGGTTAAGGTGACGCTGGTGGAGGTGATGATTTTGCTCTCCAGTCTGGTGACACGTCTCTTCAGGCGGCTCTGCGTGGCCTCATGTTGAGCGAGTAAACGGGCGAAACGCGTCTGCATGTCATCCAATACCGTTCCAATCTTTATCACTTTCTCCTCCATGTCCTTGGGGTCTGGTCCCTGTTTTGCCATCTCAAGATCCAGCAGGTTGTCCTGAAAAACATACACACAAATGATTCTCAAAAACCAACAAGACATAATGAACACATTTAATCAGCCAAAGGATCTGGCTATATCTCAAGATGGTACCTTAATAAGGGTCAAAACTCAAGTAGTAAATGATTTTTAGCACCATGTTCTTCTTACAAAATACCTTAAGTCGATTATTGCAAACGAAGGGTTTGGTGTATGAGTTCCTCTAGAACCTATGGGATTGTACAAGTTCCTCAGAGGGTACAAGGCTACATGTTGGGATGGAATACTCTTCTGTTGTTTAGACTTATCATCTATTAGATAACCAACCCTTAAATGGTTTTAAGGACGTTCTTAATGAAGGGTTTAAGCCCGGGGTGGTTATTTATTATTCTTGATCACACCACTGGATTTAACACCATCTAGTACTTCATTTATCTTATTTTAATGTCTGAAAAATTTGGGCCTAATTTCAAATCATCGTACCTTCATGAGGATCTGGCGTCCCTTTTCCTCCAACATAGCCTTTGCGTCTGGATACTCGGTCAGTGCCTCCATCAAGTCGTCCTTGGAAAGGCAGAACAAATCAGAGTATCCGATGCTGCGTATGTTGGCCGTTCTTCGGTTTCCAGCTTTGCTGCCTTTGATATTGAGGATGCTGATCTCGCCAAAGTAGCTTCCATCGCTGAGAACAACAAATTGCGTGATGCCATCGTCAGCCACCACAGCAAGCTTTCCTTCTTTGATGATGTACATCTCACGGCCGATATCGCCTTTTTTGCAAATATAATCACCAGGACTGTAAACTTGCGGTTGGAGCTTCAACACAAGTTCAACCAAAAGTCCTGCCTCGCAATCTGCAAAGATTCTCACTTTCTTAAGAGTGTCCAGGTGCACATTGATGGCGATTTCTGCTCTTAACTTGTCTGGAAGGTACTTGAGCACTTCCCTCTCATCTACAGCCTTCTTATTGGTCCAAAGGTAATCAAACCATTTGATGACACGTTTCTCCAGATCCTTGGTCACATTACGAAAACTCATGTACTGCTTGATGGCGTCAATTCGGGCTTGAAAATCCGCTCGTGCTGCATTCATGTTTGTGATCATGGAACCGACATTACCAACGATTGTAGCAAATATCAAAACTCCCACTAGGAAGTCTGTAACCACAAAGAAGTACTCAGAATCCTTCTCAGGAGGTGGAGTTTCACCAATGGTGGTCAAGGTCAAAGTGGACCAGTACATGCTGTATGCATATTTCCTCACCAAACGGCCAAATTCTGGGTCCGTAGTATCCGGATAGACGAACCTATCGGCGCCAAAACCGATAGCTTTGGAGAAGGAGTAGTAGAGGCAAGCGTTCCAGTGGATGATGATGACGATGTACATGACAAGGTTGGAGATTCGGAAGACGTTGGGGAAGTTGGTCCTTGTTTCTGTGCGCTGGAAAAACTCAAAGAGGCGGTTGACCCTGAAGAGCTTGTTAATGCGGATCTCGGGGTAGTTGATACCGACAATAAGGTAACAGATGTCCGTGGGAATCATGGAGATGAGGTCCAGCTTGAACTGGATACTCTCTATGTATCGTGCTCGGAGCTTTTTTTCGTCTTTAACCAGCAGACCCTGCTCCAGATACCCTACAATCACACATCGTATCAGTATCCTCCTCACTTCAGTTACTTAATAGTGTAGGTGTCACACAGGTGTGCTCACCTGTTCTTGTCCTGAAGGCCATGTCTGCCAGGTACACCAGGTCTGCTAGAAAATCAGCGATGAACCAGTATATCAAATAATCGTGCTGCAACTCCTCAAAACAGGCTCTAAGCAAGAGAAGAGAAAAAGAAAACCTTAAACACTGGCCCGATTACCAGCACAGAACCTTAAAAACAAGCTGGAATTTATAATAATTGGGTTTTCTGCTAAATTAAAATAGTGTTGCGTACCTGGCGATGATCAGAACCCAGTTATACATGACAGCACACGTGATGACGAGGAGCCAGTTGTAGTACGTGTTTCCTGCGGGATCGATGACGTAAATCTCCGTCGGCCTGATCGAACATCAACAAAATAAAATAATGAATCAGCAGTACACGTTCCTAGTGTACAATACAACCAAACTGAACAATGCATACTCCTCTTTCTTGGCCTTCTCTTTCTCTTTCTCCTTCTCCTTTTCTTTCTCCTCTTGCTCTTTGTCCTTCTTCTTCTCCTCCTTTTCCTTCTTTTCTTTCTTTTCTTTTTTCCTGTAGTAATAAAGTCACAATCAGCCACAGAAGTGAGAAATATAACACAAGAAGAGAAGACGTGAGTTTCTCCTCACTCAAGACGAGTTCTTACTCTTTTTTCCCCTTCTTTTCTTTCTTTTCTTTCTTCTTTTTCTCTTTCTTCTCCTCTCTGCAAAGGAGGAACAGAGCAGCATAGATTACACACGTCATATAGGTGTAGCGTGTGTACCTGACATTGTGTGTGTGTGTGTATTAGTCACTTGATTGTATAATTGTGTGTTACTCACTCCTCATTGTTGTTGCTGTTGTTGATGTTGAAAAGTGCACCAGCACCAGAGCGCTGCCTCTTCCTTCAGACAAAACACACACACACACACACACACACACACACACACCATCATCATCACATAGGCTGTAGTTATTGAGTATCAGCACTGTGAGTGATCATTGTGCAGATCATAAATAATTAATCAAACAGCAAAACTCCAAACACATTAAATGAATTTTAATTCAGTTATCAAAGGTGAGCCATAAGATGGATGCGTTGCTCACGTCATGTCCTCTGCGTCGCCCACGATAACCTCCTCCACCCCCTCCAGGAGGATTATGGGAGGAACAAGTGGCTTCACGCTATTCGACATGGCAGCTGATTGGTTGAGCCACCTGTCAATCAAAAAACAAAGGAGGTTGTTGGAATTTAATGAATCAACTCTGATTCAGCTGGAAATGGTGACGTTTATACGGCAAGGTTCAAAGCTGAAGTATGGGCACGTTTCTGTAGGAAGGTTTTTAAAACTGTGCTAAAATTTTGTGACCTGGTGTGCAGCTGATTGGCTGAGCCACCTGTCAATCAATTAATAAAGCTATAAATGTGGTCACTAATCATTTTAAATCAAACATGAGTTTTAAATTAAAAATGATTACAGCAAACATTAATACAATTCAATACACAACAATACAACAGACAATACAGTTTCAAAAATACATCTGCACTAATCATGTTGAATAAATGCTAAAGTGCCTTTAAGGATGAGGAATAACATTATATGCAATTAATAGATTAAAGTTTGTATCATTTATTATTTAAAAAGAAGATTTATAAAACAAAATAGCACCTCGGAACTAGGAAATCGTTTATGAATGCAGTGTAAACGTTAATATGATTGAATAGTTATTCAGAAATGAATAGATTTGATTAAATGTGGAATAAAATGAAATAACCTCAGATTAAGTGATAAATTCATCTAAAATGGCTGTAAAGTGCAGAATAAAGAATAATCTACTCACCTGACGTTAGCTTAATCCACTGCCCGCTACACACCTGTGTGCATGTCCTCCATCACGGGTACGCATCCATACAGGTACATCAGAGTGGATATGAAGTCATCATCTCACACACACACACACACACACACACTCTCTCTCTCTCTCTCTCTCACACACACACCAGAAAGGCAAAATGAGTGTTAATATCACTGATTTTGGTTTTTTTTGCCAGCCTGTGACATGGCCTCCATCCAACTGACAGAGGATTTCACACAGGGAAAGGGGGATTGGGGATTAGACAGGATGGACACACACACACACACACACACACACACACACACACACACACACACATCAGTGCCTCTAAATATGTATGAGGTTGGTAACAGTACAGCTGAGATAGATAGATAGATAGATAGATAGATAGATAGATAGATAGATAGATAGATAGATAGATAATATATCATTATGATAACTCTCCTATACATGAACAGTCAGAAAAGTTGTAAAAGTCAAATGAAAAGATTTTAAATGAAATAAATCCACAATTGTTTACCTGTAAATTAACAATGAACAATTATTAACAATAACTATTTATTCATCTGGGAGATTAAATCATTAATTAATCAGTGCTCTGTAGGTTGAATCGATCTGATACACACTGCGTGACTGAGGTTCAGAAAAGGTCAAGAGCTCGTCTTCTGTGTTTCTCAGATTTATTTTTGTAACGTTGTGTGTTGGAAAGACTTAAAGACTAACTTCTGATCTCTCTCTCGTTATCCTGGCAGTGGTCAGTGGTCCTTCGGTTGGGTTTTGGACCTCAGATTTTGGGTGTAGCTTGAATTAGTTGGATTTTCAGGCTAGGTTTTGTCCTTTGCTCCTGGCTGGCTCGCCGACTGTTAAACTGCATTTGGCTCAGCTTCTATACGAAATCATAATTTATGTCCAGAAAGGTTTCGATTGCCCAGCTTCCAGTCATCAGTATTTCCTCGGTGTGTGTGGGACGAACTGAACCCTCCACCTGATCGTTTTTTATTTTGATATTAGCGCTAATCCTGACCTTTTCTTTAAGACATTTCTAAATTATTTTAAGAAGACGTATATCTCACAGTAACGAATGTGAGATTAATATTTACTCCATGGTCTACAGTTTTACAACAAATCTGTTTATTTATGAATCATTTTAATGTGTTTGATTTTAATTATTTACATTGTAGATTTTTTTGTTTGTGTAAAGCTGCTTTGAGACAATGACATTGTAAAAAGCGCTATACAAATAAACTGAATTGAATTGAATTGAATAGATTGCATATCTTAGATTCTTCTTATCTATCTCTGACAATCCCAAACTTTTCACAGCCATATTATCTGTATCTGTGTGCAAGTGTATAGATTGGTGGGTGGGTTTGTGTGTGTGTGTGTGTTCTGTGTTTCACCTTGACCACGTTACAATAAGAACAGTGAGGATTACTGGCTCACTAGTCCAGATTTGGTCGTATCTGTTGTGTCAGCGATGCACTGATAGCACATAAGCCTATTATGTTACATTACACACACACACACACACACACACACACACACACACACACACACTCACACACACACCCTCTGAACTCAGTAAAACACCCATATGCATATGCATGTGTAATTAGAACTTTCATTTCTGTTACACACACGTGGAGTTTTTATTCATTCAACTTCACTACAAAGTTTTAATAAATTTGATGAAAGTTTATTGTGCTCATTAACAAACACCAAAAATGGAACCCATCCCTGGAACATCACTTTCTTATTTAAATAATTAAAATGAATGAAAGTAGCATGTGACAGTTTACAGATTGATTTTATTACAATTCCATAATTTCAGTTAGAATTTAGGAACAAATAAATGTGGGGCATCAAAATACATCAGAATCAGAGAAATACTGTTAATTGCTGTTCACAAACACACACGTGTGCGTTACAGCAATGGTGCGTTAGCTTTAGCATTAGCTACTCCACCCTTGTGGTTACAGGAAGTTGTAGCGCCTCCTGTTTGTGTCCTCTGACCTGCACCGACACTAGGGGGCACTTTTCCTAGTGGGTCAGTTGTTTCCTGGACACCTGCAGGAAGGGCGGGGCCAGGGGCGGGGCTGGGGGCAGGGGTGTTCTGTAGCAGCAGGTGACCCGGGTTAAGGTCAGTATTAGGGTTAGTGTCGGGTTTAAGGTGAAGGTTAGCGTTGGGATTAGGGTCAGGGGTGAGTTCAGGATCGACGCCCCCCTGTCCACCCTCCATTATTCCCATGTTCGGAATCTCAGCACTAATCGGCAAAATGTAGATCACCTGACAGAGAGACAGACCAAGAGAGAGAGAGAGAGAGAGAGAGAGAGAGAGAGAGAGAGAGAGAGAGAGAGAGAGAGAGAGAGAGAGAGAGAGAGAGAGAGAGAGAGAGAGAGAGAGAGAGAGAGAGAGAGAGAGAGAGACAGAGAGAGAGAGAGACACAGACAGATAGAGAGAGACAGAGAGAGAGACACACAGACAGATAAAGACAGACAGAGAGAGAGAGAGACAGACAGAGAGAGAGAGAGACAGATAGAGAGAGAGACACAGACAGATAGAGACAGACAGACAGAGAGAGACAGACAGAGAGAGAGAGAGAGAGAGAGAGAGAGAGATAATTTAACTGAATGGTCTTTAAACTGATTTTATAAAAGGAGAATTCTGGACGTTTGTACATTAAGAGTGTGTGTGTGTGTGTGTGTGTGTGTGTGTGTGTGTGTGTGTGTGTGTGTGTGCGGACTGGTACCTGTGCATCTCCCTCCTCTGAGCTTGCCGAATTGGACTGAAAGGAAATTCACACGCACGTGTATTAGTGTAAACATTTTTTTCCCCATAAACGTACATCATCTTTAATTAACAGTGATGTTACCATGACAACCACCATCTGCCCATCACTACCTTAAAGTTAGCTAGCTGAGATTAGCATATAGGCTCAGTAGCTGAAACTCCAATTACTACGTCATGATTCTCAAATAATTTGCATATCAGATCTGGTCCAGACTCTTTATCTTATTTAGTGACATCACAGCCTGAGCTCTTATGTAGCCCCGCCCCCTGTTTCCGGATCACACAGAAGTACTGAAAATATGTGTGTGGAATCTGTTTCAGCTCCAACACAGTGCACAGAAACTCACCAGCGCTGCTGGCCGAGCAACAGACACCACCTGAAACACACATGTACAGTTACACATGTACACACCACTCCAGGCTGCAGAGGGACTACACCAGGAATGGAGTTCCACACTGGCAACACCTTCATGCAAATCCACACATACACACCATTTAACAACAGAATATTAGAAGATATCATACGATAGAGATGTTACAGTAAAATACTGTGTGATGAAGCGTCGTTACTGTTATCACCCTGAGTGTTGATTATTTTCCTCTAACAGCACGTCCCCGAGTGTTTTATTCCTCTTACACCACAGCAACTTACCAACAGTTACACTTTTTGTTTATTAAAGAACGACACGTCATACTTTTTAACCGTTTATATTTACATTTAATGTTCTGTGAAACAAATTAGTTCCTGTTGTCGCTTACGTTACAGCAGCTATAAACACTCGTTCCCTCACCAGTCTCTTTATTCTCTCTCTTCAAGTTAATAAGAGAAAAAAAACGCAGCTTGTTCCGCATGTTACTGAGAAACCGCAAAGAAGCGTAAACTCCTCTGTCCTGAAGACGTCGGAAAACTTACAGTTACAGCTTCACCTCTGACTGTTACAAAGCGCTGACACTGGAGACTCCTTCCATCAGTGTTACATCAACACATTTCTCCTCACAGAGAACTTCACCATGTCAACGATTTTATTAATCAGTTTATTATCAGTGGAGCGTCCGCTGTACACGTCGCTGTGAACGAGCTGTTGCTATAGAAACAATAACGTATTGAACGAGCTCATTAATATAAACCTGCGCTACTGTCAGAGCTGCTGTTATAGAAAACTAATCAACACCTTCTGACCAATCAGAGTGTGTGTGTTTGTGTGTTACCTGTCCCTGTGGGAGGGGATTCTCAGGTGTGGGTGTGTCAGGTGAGACTGTTGGTAGCCGCAGGAACGGACTGTTCACCACATTCTGATTCTCCAACAAGTTCTGACTCATCATCTGTGGAACCATTAACACCTAGAACCCATTAACACCTAGAACCCATTAATACCTAGAACCCATTAACACCTAGAACTCATTAACACCTAGAACCCATTAACACCTAGAACTCATTAATACCTAGAACCCATTAATACCTAGAACCCATTAACACCTAGAACTCATTAACACCTAGAACCCATTAACACCTAGAACTCATTAATACCTAGAACCCATTAATACCTAGAATTCATTAACACCTAGAACCCATTAACACCTAGAACCCATTAACACCTAGAACTCATTAATATCTGAACACGACAATTAAATTACTGAATACTGCATTAACACCACACTCACGTGTTGCTGCTCGGGTTCTGTGAGTGTGTGTGTCTGTTCAGACTGAGCCTTCGGGTTCTGGTTCCTCTGTGTTCTCCAGTCACTGCTCACTGGTACCAGAACCACCTGTGGTCCATTCGAGCCCAGAACCGTAACAGGGACCAGAAGGGTGTAGCTAGGTGAGGATTGGGGCGGAGCCAAACTCAGCTGTGAGGAAACCTAACAGTTAGAGATGCACTTCTGTGAGAGTGTTAGTTTTACAGTGCAGTGTTCAGGTAAAGTGCAGTGTTCAGGTAAGGTGCAGTGTTCAGGTAAGGTGCAGTGTTCAGGTAAAGTGCAGTGTTCAGGTAAAGTGCAGTGTTCAGGTAAGGTGCAGTGTTCAGGTAAAGTGCAGTGTTCAGGTAAGGTGCAGTGTTCAGGTAAGGTGCAGAACGAGTAAATGAAACAGTTTAATACTCACAGGAAATCCTTCAGTGATCCTCAACACACACAGCAGCAGCACAGCCAACGTTTCCATTATCATTATCCTGCACAACACTGACACAGACATAGATCAGACTCCAGTACTACTGTACTATACTAAACATCATTATAGATCAGACTCCAGTACTACTGTACTATACTAATCATCATTATAGATCAGACTCCAGTACTACTGTACTATACTAAACATCATTATAGATCAGACTCCAGTACTACTGTAATATACTAATCATCATTATAGATCAGACTCCAGTACTACTGTACTATACTAATCATCATTATAGATCAGACTCCAGTACTACTGTACTATACTAAACATCATTATAGATCAGACTCCAGTACTACTGTACTATACTAATCATCACTATAGATCAGACTCCAGTACTACTGTACTATACTAATCATCATTATAGATCAGACTCCAGTACTACTGTACTATACTAATCATCACTATAGATCAGACTCCAGTACTACTGTACTATACTAATCATCACTATAGATCAGACTCCAGTACTACTGTACTATACTAATCATCACTATAGATCAGACTCCTGTACTACTGTACTATACTAAACATCATTATAGATCAGACTCCAGTATTACTGTACTATACTAATCATCACTATAGATCAGACTCCAGTATTACTGTAATATACTAATCATCATTATAGATCAGACTCCAGTATTACTGTACTATACTAATCATCACTATAGATCAGACTCCAGTATTACTGTAATATATGAAACAACATTGGAGCTCCGTACTGTACTGTAGTACTATACTATACTACACTATACTATACTACACTATACTATACTATATTACAGTACTATAACAGGCCAGACTCTATTAGTGATCAGACGCCATTACTATGGTACTATACAGAACAGACATCAGACACCACTTCTTCTACTCTATACAGTTCAGATATGATTAAAACTGCACTTTACACAACAGACTCTATTGTTATTGTGGATTAGAGCTCATATTCTATCACTACAGTACTACACACACCAGAGTCAGTAAGAAATCAGACTCCAATATCAGTGTACATTAGAGATCAGACTCCATTACTGCTGTGAAAAACCGTATGAATGCAGCAGAGATTTATAAGATGAGAGGTTGTACCTGTGAGCAGCTCTTCGGTCCCGCTGTGCCGGTGAGGGTTCTGTGGTGTGAAGGAGCCGGTGGCTGGTTTTTAAATGCTCCAACCAGCCACACACACACTCTCGGACAGAGACACAGATGGCCATCATGTCTGTCTGACTGCGGGGGAGACGTTTCCTCAGCGTGAGAGATTAGACAAAGACACTGAGTCAGAGCAGCCGAGTGTAAAAGATCTGCTGAAACCCGAAATTATCCGCGGAGAAGTGTGAAGAAACGGATGTGTTCATCACCGTTTCACTGAAAGCAGAGAAATATGAACACTAACGCTTTGAATTATTTAGAAAAGGGCAGAAACACCCCCCACACACACACACACACATACACACACACACACATACACACGTAGAGGAGTCCAGGCTGATGTTTACAACCAGATCACTGCAGACAGGAGTTTCTGAACATGTGTGTGTGTGTGTGTGTGTGTGTGTGTGTGTGTGTGTGTGTGTGTGTGTGTATGAAAGGATAAATGAGTGATTTAGGAACGTGTCTGAAGTTGTCTGAACAGACGCTGAGTGTGTGTTTAAGAGCATAAAGAAACACCACACACACATGCTGACAAAATAAAACTCTATATGAAGTGAAGATTTGGATTAGCGCTAAGATTACTGCAGAGACACAAGCTGTAAAATGAACAAAACACTTTTCATTAAAATGAACACATTCAGAGCTGGAAAGTCTCTCAGAAATCCAGCAACCTAAAGCTACAGTTTTATTCCTGTAGCAGTTTTATATCCATAGAAGCTTTGAGGAACCTTCTGTAAAGGAGAACAAGGACTTTTGTGTTATCACCTTAACTTTTTCTACTCTCTCTAACACTCTTCAACAGTTATGATAGTTATAGTTCATATATTTTGTGTTATCTAAATAGCAGAAGGTAGATATCCTGTGTGCCAAAAGTGAACGATTCAAAAACAAACATCTGTATCTAATGCTCCTGAACTGAAAGTGAAGCAGCTGTAAACTTTAGTCCATATCACATGTGAGATATGTTCTCGTTGTCTTCATCCTGGGTTAAAGTGTGTGTGTGTGTGTGTGTGTGTGTGTGTGTGTGTTGTAACCACAGTCAGAGGAGCTCAGTGCCATCATTGTGTGGAGTGATGAAAGTGTGTGACGTTGGTCTTCATGCTGACAAACTAAAACAGCTGAAAGAAACAGCTTAACTCTGGGATTATTGAGGAAAAGAAAGAGCGCTGGGTGGAACTATGTGATGAGTCCATGTGCAGTTGTGTGAGGTCTTTCTCAGAGTAACCGTATTACACACGTAATGTTTACTGTTTTAGTGCTAGTGCCTTAATAACGGCCTGAGCAAAGCACACAGCACAACCAGACAAGCAGAACCGTATCAGAAACCGAGAACTGAGAAGCTTGACAACCAGCATCAGATCAGAGCCATAATAAAACATGAGCAGTCGGACGAACACACAGGAGAGAACGAGACGAATAACGAGAAACAGGAAGTGACAATGACGAAGACGCGGTCAGGGCGGAGTTAGAGCAGCAGCGAGGAACGCAGCCAGTGATGACATTAAGTAGATATTAGATAGTATACAGTACAGTGGTATAGTCGTGTAAGAGTATAGTCGTGTAAGAGTATAGTAGTGTAAGAGTATAGTCGTGTAAGAGTATAGTCGTGTAAGAGTATAGTCGTGTAAGAGCATAGTCGTGTAAGAGTATAGTCGTGTAAGAGTATAGTCGTGTAAGAGTATAGTCGTGTAAGAGTATAGTAGTGTAAGAGCATAGTAGTGTAAGAGTATAGTAGTGTAAGAGTATAGTCGTGTAAGAGTATAGTCGTGTAAGAGCATAGTCGTGTAAGAGCATAGTCGTGTAAGAGTATAGTCGTGTAAGAGTATAGTCGTGTAAGAGTATAGTCGTGTAAGAGCATAGTAGTGTAAGAGTATAGTAGTGTAAGAGTATAGTCGTGTAAGAGTATAGTCGTGTAAGAGTATAGTAGTGTAAGAGCATAGCAACACAATAGTATAGTAGTATAGCAGTGCAGTAACAGTAGCAGAGCACTATAGCAATACAGCAGTATAGTAGCATTGTAATACTGTATAGCACTATAATACAGCAGTGATAGAGAGTTATACAGCACATATACAGCAGTATATAGTAGTACACTACTATTGTAATACAGTAGTATAGTACTATAGTATAGGATACTACAGTAGAATAGCAGTGTAGCAGTAAAGCAGTAGCTCAGTGGTGTAGAAATACAGTAGTATAGTCATGTAGTATAGTAGCATGTTAGTATATTAATACAGTAGTATAGTCATGTAGTATAGTAGCGCGTTAGTATATTAATACAGTAGTATAGTAGCAATGTAACTGCTCTCCGCATCAGACAATGTTAAACCAGAAATAACCTAACTCTCTCTCTCTCTGTCTCTCTCCCTTTCTGTTTGTCTCTATCTCTCTCTCTCTATCTCTCTCTGTCACTCTCTCTCTATCTCTCTCCCTTTCTGTTTGTCTCTCTCTCTCTCTCTCTCTCTCTCTCTCTCTCTCTCTCTCTCTCTCTCTCTCTCTCTCTCTCTCTCTCTCTCTCTCTCTCTCTCTCTCTCTCTCTCTCTCTCTCTCTCTCTCTCTCTCCCTTTCTGTTTGTCTCTATCTCTCTCTCTCTCTCTCTCACTCCCTTTCTGTTTGTCTCTCTCTCTCTCCATCTCTCTGTCTGTTCACACATCAGAAGTATTTTCAAATCCAGTGGTGCTGATAATACATCTCTCACATCTCAGACGAGTCTCACGTCACATGTTCTCCCGTAAGAGTTATGAAGAACCTCAGAAGGACCACTAGATGGAGTGATTAGACCAGAGATTAGAGGGTGGTGTGACTCCAGAGCGCCACGTGTGAAGGTGAAGCTCGTATTCACTCAGACAGCAGCCGGGACGAGAGACTTTATACTTAAATACATGTCTTTAAGGTAAAACGTTCAAAGTCCAAATGAAATGTCAGATACCATTTCATAAGCGGTGAGATCGACACCTGACAGTCAGGGAAATAAAAACATTATAAAGTGATTTAACAGCATTATATCTGTATATCATATGTATATTTACATTATACTACAATTTAATTAACTATGAATATATGCAATACATCTATAATTCATTCATCTTCAGTAAGCGCTGTACCCTGGTCAGGTGGAGGTTGATCCTGAGCCTATCCTGGGAATACTGGGGAAAATGCTGGAATACACCCTGGTCAGCTGGATTTACAGTGCATTATGGGTAATATAATTTATCTATAAATAGAGCCACACCCCAAATAGTGCACTATGTAGTGAATAGGGAACGAATTGAGACACTGAGTGCGATTTGAAGCGATGCTGCTGATTGGTTGGCGATTGGAACGATCTTTATGACATCATCATCTGTCAGTGTGAATTTAAATTCTCCAGCATTCTGTCAGTGTGTTTCAGTGGGAAAGTTACACACTTTAATCTGAAACAGTTTAAACCGTATAACGTTTATAAAAAAAACAAATTCCACTGAAATCCTCTATAAAAACAAATGAGTGTAAGAGCCTAGCTTGTGTGTGTGTGTGTGTGTGTGTGTGTGTGTGTGTGTGTGTGTGTAAACCACAGGTCCAGCAGTGTAATTGTAGATTCAGGGGTTGACCTCCGCTATAATTAAGGCTGCAGAAAACAGAGATCTCGAAACTCTTCCTGCGTTTCTCTGAAGCTCAGACACAAAAATGTCTGCAGTCGGAAAGTGAATGTGGAGAATGTGTAATTACACACTGCTGCACAACACAAATCCACCAGAAACACACACACACACAGTTACATGTACGTACTGTAAGTACAGTGGCTTGCATAAGTATTTACCCCCCTTGAACTTTTCCACATTTTTGTAGCGCTACAGTTTGAAACTAAATGAACTTGTTTGGGATTTTATGTCATGAATCTACACAAAAGATCCTATAATTCTGACAACCATAGACTGGGCACCACACGAAGCTGTCGAGAACTGTACGAAATCCCATCTGGAGTCTCAGCAAACTTGGGGAAAAATTTCTCTGCTCTGATGAGACCAAAACTGAAGTTTGAGAACACCATCTCCACGGTGAAGCATGGTGGTGGCAGCATCATGCTCATAGCTACACTTGTCCTCTTGCTTGCGTCTGACTAATGTGGCTGTGCCATATTCGTTACATTTAATAATAATAGATTTAATGTCTCTCTGTGAGATGTTCAAAGTTTTGGATTTTTTTTTTTTAATTAAACCCTGATTTATATTTTTACAGAACTTTGTCCCAGACTTTTTTTGATCACTCCTTGGTCTTCATGATGCTGTTTATTTAGGGGGGGTGAATACTTATGCAACTTCTACTGATGTTATCTGGTTAACTGAGTAATGTGGCTTAATGAAACACTGAGTGTGTACACAAACATACTCTCTATCTTTGCCACACACACACACACACACACACACACACACACACACACACACACACACTCTCTCTCTCTCGTCTGTGTATACATCAGGACATTCTTAGACATTGTAACTGTGTACTGTAATTTTGTGTGATGCAGAATTGGCCTGCTGCACTGGAAGACACACACACACACACACACACACACACACACAATGTTAGGGTGTCATTTGTCGTTGCTCATTTAATGACCAAAATGTCCCAGAATATACGACACGCAAGAAACACACACACACACACACACACATAAAAGGTTTTACATTATGCTACATGTCGTCTGTGAAGAGAGGCGACACACACGCACACACACTTTCTTATATAAATATATATATATATATATATACACACACACACACACACACACACACACACACACTCACACACACACACACACACACACACACACAGAGCATGGATGGATGGATTAAAGAGAACATCTGAATGATGTACACGTTCATTCTGAGGAAAGGCTGAAGAAGAATAAAGACGGTGGATTATTTCTGACGGTGTTTTCAGTGTGTATTCGTCTGATTCATCGAGTGTGTGTCAGTGAGTGTGTGTCAGTGAGTGTGTGTGTTTATATCTGAGTTGTTTGGTGATGCTGGAGATGAAGCGAGCTGTTCTCCTGCTCTCCGTCGTTCTCCTGACCCACGCGGCTCCTGTAAGAAAACTCCTCACATCCACATTCATACCTTTACATTCTGACTGATTTACACTGTGGACTTTCATTAATTCATTAATAATTCATTCCACTTTCACAATCCCTTCTGATTGGTTAATCTGTGTCTTATTATAGAGGACGTGAGTTGTGTTTCCAGCAACATTTATTTACAGTTTTTTGTTATTCGACTGCACTAAAGTTGATGGACTGTAGTAGTTCTGCATTTTTGGTTGAACTTTAAGCAACTGTCTCATTTTAAATACTCAAACATGGGAAATTTGTATTAATTAGAAATCATCTAAATCAATTAAAACGAATGAAAAACTCTGACATGAACAGATCCTTATCACTGTCATGTGGCACAGTCTAATGTGTACTCTAAATTACAGGCACGGCATAAATATAAGAATCTATATATTCTGTAAATATGTCTTTAATATCTATAAATCTACACATGTATGGTTAAATAGTGTTAATAAGAATAATGTGTGTGTGTGTGTGTGTGTGTGTGTGTGTGTGTGTGTGTGTGTGTTTTAGCTGCAGGAGAATAATGAGTTGAGAAGTTCACAGGAATCCCAGGTGAGTTCTATAATTTGGGGAGTTTTAGTATTTGTGAAATAAACTGCGTGTGCAGCAGATCAGCGTCATGATCACGGCAGGTTTCCCAAAGCTCCGTACACTTTTCCACACAGGAACCACAAACATATCATTCAGACGTTTTTCTTCCTTCTCCTTTACGCTCCACTGCCATTTTGGGTTATTTTTATTTATTTTTTTTTGTATCTGCCTTTCACTGGGCTCCTTAACATCTTTAACCCAGAAGTGTGGACACTGTGGGCAGAATGTTTAAGGCTGTAAGGAATGAGCGCGAGTTCATACGGGTTCAGACAGATTACCGTCAGTGTCGGTGATGCAACCAACATCTCTACTGCATCTGACCGTTTAACATCCACAACGAGCCGAGAGTGATGGAGGGATAACGGGAAAATGGCTAGAGGGTTAAAAAAAAAAACAAAAAAACAATGATACTACTTTATACATACTTTAAAGTTCACATTAAAAAAGAAAGAACAAAAGAAAAAGAACACAAAGAAAGAAAGAAAGAAAGAAAATTAGATAGATAGACAAAGATTGTTCGATAGATAGATAGATAGATAGATAGATAGATAGACAAAGATTGTTCGATAGATAGATAGATAGATAGATAGATAGATAGATAGATAGATATTGGCCAATAGATAGATAGATAGATAGATAGATAGATAGATAGAGATTGGCCAATAGATAGATAGATAGATAGATAGATGAAGTGTAGATATATTGGTATAATTATTGCAGGTGTATTGATATAAAATGTAGAAAGAATTAATTATTACTGCGTTAATTAATAAAATACTAAACACTGCTGTATCGTATACGGATATTAAAGTGTAATTAAAGTGAACTCCTTTCTGAATCAGTGTTTACGTCTTTTTTCAGGTCACCTCGCGTGTCACTCGGTTTAGGGGAACCCCAGGAAGTGACATCATAATCACGGCACCTGCAGGTTTTGGAAAACCCAATGAGAAAGGCCAGAGCACAGTTACAGTCAGTTTACGGGATGAGAATACCAACGTTTCCATCGATGTCGTGAGCTTCGTCTTCTCTGTGAGCAGTGATGAAGGAGTGCAGGATCGTGCGGCTGGACCTGGCAAAACCGAAGAGAAAAACAACTCCGATAACGATGGGGAGGCGAGTGAAGAGGAATTTGACCCAACACAAGGACCTGAGGTGATAAACAGTGATGAAGAGTTGGACAAAAGTGAGGAGGAAACACCAAATCCAAGCAATGATAAGAGTGATGAAGATCAGATACGCAGCACAAGTTCCCAGTCTGACTCTAGAGTCGACTCTGAAGAATCTGACTCAGACCATCCAAAAGTCCTTGAAACTACAACCACCTCAGATACATCCAGCTTACAGGAGGACTCAAATGAGTCTGATTCTGGATCAGAGCACCAAAAGACCAAGGTCCATACTGATCAATCAGACAGCACAGAACCTTCTGTCCTACACTATCTCCCTGGACAACTCACAGGTCTCAGATCAGCTCTTACATTTACTTTAATCCATGAGGAAACCACTTCAGCAGAAGCAAATGGCAAAGGAACCGACCCCAGATCAGATATCTACTCTGTAAACGGTCAGACTGTTCCTACAAACTCAGAACCTATGTTAGGACCTTTTCAGACAGCTTCAGCACTCAGTTCCAGCTCAGAGGAGGAAACAGATGATGAATGCAAGAACAGTATCACTGATCCAACACCGAGCAAGACCCCAAGTCTCAACTCAGGTCCAGAGACCATGGTAAATACAGAAGTGGTGAAGAAGAACGAAGGTCCTCCAACACCTTTCTTCTCTGGTTCAGACTTTTATCCTGAGTATGTTAATGATGATTGGCAGTATGATCCCAGATATTATGACCCATACAGGAACCATCCTGGGTACGACCCCTATGGTGCAGGGTACGACCCCTATCAAGCAGGCTATGACCCCTATCAAGCAGGCTATGACCCCTATCAAGCAGGTTATGACCCCTATCAAGCAGGCTATGACCCCTATGGTGAAGTTTATGACCCATATCGTGCAGGATATGACCCCTATGGTGCAGGTTACGACCCCTATGGAACAAGGTATGACCCCTATCAGGCAGGATATGACAACCATGACCCCTATCATGAAACAAAGGGTGAAGATCCAAGACATGACGTAGAGCAAGAAACCACTCCAGCAAACTCAGTAGAAAAAAACGAGAGCCAACCTACAGAGACTTCAAACAACCAGGATAACTCACACAGCGAAGAACAACCTCAGTCACCCTCCATTTCACCATCAAGTACTCCAGGATCACTTCCTGAAGGTTCTGAGAGCATGGATTATGCACACAACATGCCATCAGAAGAACCATCAAACTCCAGCTCTATTGAAACCAGCAGAGAAACTGCGGGACTGCAGCCTTCCAACGGTCCTCCTGATCCTGCTGTGTCCAATAGTGAAGAGGGTACCGGAACCAGAGCTGATGCTGTGGGCAAGAAAATGGCTGCAACAGGGAGCTCCAGCAGTGAGGAGAGTGTTGAGACCACAGACTCTGAACAAGAGAGCCAGAATCCAATGGACCAGCCAGGAAACCACGGAACTCCTGGTCCAGCGATTCAGACGTCTGTGGTTCAGGTCAATCATAACATCCAGGAGGTACACAATGAAGAAGAACCTCAGAGTCAGTCACCTGTAGATCTCATACCCGCATTTAGTTCAGAAGAAGATGATCCATTGGTCAACACAATTGAGCGCATCATGGCTCTTGCGTTCAAAGGTGGATCCAATGAAGAAGGTACTGTTGTTGGGACAAATCCTGATTCTACCCCCTCAGACAACACCTCTGAAAACAACCAGAACGAAGAATCATTTTCAAATGAATCTGCAACCGATAGCCCAGGAATCAGTGCAGAAGTGACTCGTGAATCAGTGGAGCTCACCACAGAAAGCCCGACATTCGACTCTGAATCAATGCCAACAAGTGATTCACTTGCTAGCAACGAAGACGCCTCCAGTGAGAATACCACGCCAAATCCGAGCGCTGGCCTGCGCGTTACAACTCAGAGCGGTGGTGGATTAGATAATAGTGCTGAAGCTAATGCTAATGCTAACACTGCTAATGACAGTGAGGAGTCTCAGGAATCTCAGATCTTTACCCCATCTACAGTGTTGCCCATCGCTAGCCTAACAAGCCACGTGCAACACACTGAAAACAGCAGCGATGAGGAAAACACACAAGACAGGAAGTCCAACCAGGGGATAATCAGTCAATTTCCTGTAGAGACAC
>CM040990.1:24191159-24201246 GCA_022985145.1 Pangasius djambal
CACACTCACACTCACACTCACACTCACACACACACTCACACACACACTCACACTCACACACACACTCACACACACACTCACACACACACACACACACACTTCACGAAGCCAACGCGGACACAACCTGCAGGGGGAGGAGACTGAGTTACTCGCACACACTCGCATACACTCGCACACACTCACACACACACTCGCGTACACACACAAATACACACAAACACACACTTGTGCACACACACCTGTCAGTGAGCGCAGCGTGGCAGTAGCAGAGCCACAGGTACTCCGACATGCCGAGGTTCCTCTCCAACAGGAAATGCACCAGGGGGCTGTCTGACCGCTGCTGTGTGACCTTTGACCTCAGCGGACTGAAGGTCGTCACGGAGACACTGGAGCGTAAGCATGCACACAGCACGACATCAGGGGCGAGCGGAGACGGGCGGAACAGGAAGTGGACGTTGTGAAGCTGAGTGAGGGAGAGAGAGTTTATCCTCGGTCCACTAGTGATGACATCACACTGACACTTACACGACCTGTCACTCATCCATCACACCCACCTCAATCTCCGCCCCCGCTCTTAAGCCGCCGTCCCACTTCCTCAGCGGCTGATAGGCCAGACACAGCAGCACCTTCCCATCAATCTCATAAAGCCCCGCCCCCGCATCCTGGACTCTAGTGATGCGGCCCTGTGTGTGTGTGTGTGTGTGTGTGTGTGTGTGTGTCCAAGCACAAAATAATTATAATTATAACCAGGAAGTAATAATTAATTCAAGAAAACCTTTTACAATGAAATAATAAATAACAGGACAAGTGTTCATTTTAAAGCTCCGCCCTCAGACGCTGCAATTAATCCTAATGATGGAGTCTATGGAGTGTGTGTTTCTGGGACATGGAGTGTGTATGTATGTGTGTGTGTGTGTGTGTGTGTGTGTGTGTGTGTGTGTGTGTGTGTGTGTGTGTGGATTCACCCTGTAGCTGATGATTTTGGAGAGTTTTGTTCGCATTGGCCCATCATGCACCTGGGCCTCCTCACACTCAGGGTCCTGCTGCAGGTGTGTTTCCGAGTGTGTGTCTGTGTGTGTTTCCGAGTGTGTGTCTGTGTGTGTTTCCGAGTGTGTGTCTGTGTGTGTTTCCGAGTGTGTGTCTGTGTGTGTTTCCGAGTGCGATTCCGAGTGTGTGTCCGTGTCCTCAGACTCTCCGTGTGTTTTGGAGTTTGGATGTAGGCGGGACTCTGCGGTGACAGACAGCACTCGATGCCCCGCCCACCCTCGTACAGAACACACACGCAGCGCTGAAATACACACACTCTGTCCTACACACACACACTGTCTCCAGTACACACACTCTGGGACCTGAGACACACACACACACACAATAACATCAGTGACACGTGGAATTAATAATTACAACTTCTTTTTTAATTACAGCAATTACCCTTTTTTACTTTAATAACGTAAATAAAAATTAACAAATGTTTAAGAATAAACAAAGAAAAAAGAACACAGCGTAGTGACACTACAAACAAACATACAAACAAACAGATAAATAAATAAATATCTGTTACCGTGACCAGTACGGGGACAGTCGAGTCTTCCTCACTGAGGACGAGGCAGAAGAAGGTTTTTCTAGAAATTACCAGCAGCGGGCAGATCACACACACCTCCCCATACACACACACACACACTCCTCTACTGCTCCTTCACACACACACACACACACACACACACACACACACACACACACACACACACACACACACAGGATGAAGCATGTTACCCAGCAGTTCTACATTACCAGGGGCATATTCAACACACACACACACACACGCGCACACACACACGCACACACACACGCACACACACACGCGCACACACACGCGCACACACACGCGCACACACACGCACGCACACACGCACGCACACACACGCACACACACGCACACACACGCACACACACGCACACGCACACACGCACACGCACACACGCACACGCACACACACACACGCACTGCACCCCAGGGTGTGTAAAGTCGCTCATGTACACCCTACATGCTGTTCCAGATCCCTCCACGATGAACAGGAAGTGCACTGTGTAGGGGCGCAGTCTCAGATATCAGTTTATGTTTTGTGTTAAAATAAATAAAAGATTAAATCTCACTCACTTCCGCCTCAGCAGTCTGGCTGCCTTCTTGACCCCAATGACATCACTCAGTGACCCTCTGGGGTCAAACACCGTGAGGTCAGGGGTCACACAGACAGGAGAGTCGATCAGCTCTAAGCAGCTTTCAGATTGCTGTCCTGGTCCTGGTGCATTGTGGGAAATGTAGTTCCAGGTGGGGAAGAGCATCAGCCTCCCGAGCCAGAGCGGAGACGAGCACAGGGCCTGACGAAGACGCAGGATAAAGGGTGTGTTAGTTTCTCTCACACACACACGCACACACGCACACACGCGCACGCACACACGCGCACACTGCACACTGCACACGCACACTGCACAATGTACACACACACGCACGCACACACGCACGCACACACACACGCACGCGCACGCGCACACACACACTGCACACGCACACTGCACACGCACACTGCACTGAAGGAACAAACATGTACCTCACAGTGCACACTTCCACTGGCGTCTCTCACTCTCCAAAAGCCGTCACACTGAGCTGAGACACGCCCATCACACAGCAGGCCAATCAGGACGAGGTTAGTGCGAGGCAGGGCCGTGTGATCGGGCAGGTGTTGCTCCGCCTCCCTGGTCCATTCTCTGTGCTGATTGGTGCTCCAGGTGAGGCTGCTGAAGCAGGACGTGCGCTGTGTGCTGATCATCTGTGCTACTGAGACGAACCTAACACACACACACCATCAACACACACCTCAGTGTCTTATAGCAGCCCTAACACACACACACACACCTCAGTGTCTTATAGCAGCCCTAACACACACACACCAACACACACACCTCAGTGTCTTATAGCAGCCCTAACACACACACACACACCTCAGTGTCTTATAGCAGCCCTAACACACACACACCAACACACACACCTCAGTGTCTTATAGCAGCCCTAACACACACACACACACCTCAGTGTCTTATAGCAGCCCTAACACACACACACACACACACACACACACACACACACACCATCACCTGTAGCTGATTGGTAGAGAGTGATGAGTCCTCTGAAGTCTCAGCACCACAGCATGCGCCAGCTCCTCCTCCGACACGCCCACGGACACGCCCATCACCGGGTGCAGCCAATCACACACTCCTGTGTACACCTCACACAGCCACGCCCGCTCCTGACACACACACACACACACACACATTATTTTAGTAAACGTATACAGAGTGAGAGTAAATATATAATCACATGTATTTGTATATTCTAGCTGCTATAAATCACAGCTCCATACCACTGCAGTGTAGTGTTTATAATGCTCTATAAACTCCTCCATCTCCCGCATGAAGCGCGTTCAGGACGCACTCACCGACTCTCTCTTACCCGCGCCGCGTTATTAACCCTGTTATTAATGTCTTATTCACACTCAGGCTCTATAACCTTTCATTATAAATAAACCCGACGCTGGCGCGCGCGCCTTCAAAAGCACGTAAACACTACTTCTTCACTAGCGCTAAATAAAGCTGAGCGCGGTGCTGCTTCGCACTGCCCCCTGCTGGACACACGCCGCTGTGCAGCCAGGAGCGCGTCGCCGCAGTCACTCAGCGCTTCAGCGCCACCTACAGGCCCGGAGTGAGCAGCGCCGCTGGGGGCCACAGCGTGCGGAGCAGTTTCAAGGAAAAATATATTTAAAAATAAATTTAAAAATAATGAAGTTATTATAAACAAATCTTTCCAAATTTCAGTTTCACATTATCTATTTTAATTTGCAATTTTCTCCTCTTCAAGTGAGGAAAATAGTAATCTCAAAAAAGGTTAAATGGAATTTGAATTTAGGAAATAACAACCGATTAAAAATGAAAGTTTAAAATTCGGAAAAAATAACAAATAGTAAATTAAGACTGATTTTTAAAAATGAGAGAGCAAATAAAACGACATAAACTGTTAGATAAAATTAAAAAAGGGGAAAATAAAATGATACATTTAACTAGAAAAGATATAAAATAATAAACTGAGACAGATAATAGAACTCTGAAATAGAAAAACCATAAAGAAAACGATTTTATATTATATATATATATATAGAAATAAATAAAATTAGTATTTAATTTCTTAGGCATATATATATCACGAAGGAGCATTTTCCACCAATCGGCTCAAAGAATCTCAAGCGCGGACTGGTGATTGGAATTTAAATTATAACAGACTGTAGAGTCCACCAATCAGTACAGAAAATAAAGGCGGGCTCTGTACGTCTAGCCAATGGATGCTGAGTAAGTGGGCGGGGCTTGTGTGCTACAGTCTCTACGCAGAAGAACATAAACAGTAGCGGAGTGCAGACGGAGTGAGACTGCAGCAGGTATGTGTGTGTGTTTATGGAATAATAATAACACTCTTAATAACACTGTTATTACTGTTTCTTTATTTAAAGCATTTAGGAATTGATATATTTTGGTATAACGACTTGGTTTAATTGTGCGTGTAATATCCATGTATAAAGAGATCGCTTTTGTTAAAAATAGCTGTGTAACGTTAGCTTTTAGTTGTTAAATTTATAAAGTTTTAAACACATTAATCGCAAACCGAAATGTACACACTCAATAACAGTAGAAATTTAGGTTTAATTTTTATATGAATTTAAAAAAAAAAGTACGTTAATGTTTTCAGATAACTCGCACATAAGGCCAGGGAGAGTGAAAAGAATGGAGTGCGTTATTTTTCCTCAGCCATTTCCCGACAAATCTGGTTTACCGTCCTCTGATTGGTCGGTACGATCCCGCCTTCCTCGCTGTGATTGGCTAGTGATGCGTGCTCGCAATAAGTTGACCAATCATGGCGCAGGAAGGCGGGATTTGTCTGGACTCAGTGGGAAAGACGTGATGGCGTAGGATTAAGCGGGAAAGAAAATGGAGGCACCATTGTTCTGGTTAGCTTAGCATAAGCAGCGGACGCTGATCCCCACAGCGGGCTGTTTTCCTGAAGTGAACCTGATTTCTCATCGAATACAGTTCAGATTTAAGCAGTTCGAGAAAATAATCGTCTTTGTGGACGTTACCTGGTATAAAACAAACATATATAGTTATACAATTAATAAAAACATAATAGTAAAAATTCTGAGGTAAAAAAAAATTGGCGCGAGTTTAAATCTAAAGTTAACTGTAAATAAATCCACACAATAAAACCAAGTGCACTACTGAGATTGAGGAATAATATCACCTGCACTTTATAGGAATTAGTTTTGTCCCCTGCATATATATATATATATATATATATATATATATATATATATATATATATATATATATATATATAGTGTAAATGTATTATATTTTTGTGTTGTTTTTGTTGCAGCCATGGTGAAAGATGCGAATAAGCCGAAAGGCCGGACCTCAGCGTACGCCTTCTTCGTTCTCTCCTGTCGGGAAGAGCACAAGAAGAAGAGCCCGGGTACCACGGTGAACTTCACTAAGTTCTCCAAGACCTGCTCTGAGCGGTGGAAGGTGTGTGTGTGTGTGTGGAACACGTCAGCGGGTGGTGGTTAGTGGGTGGTTAATTGGGTGTAACATGGCTGTGTATGTGTGTGTGTTTAGACTCTGGCTGCGACTGAGAAGAAGAAGTTTGAAGACCTGGCGAAGGCCGATAAGGACCGCTACGATCGGGAGATGAAGAACTACATTCCCCCGAAAGGCATGGGGAAGAAGGAGAGGAAGAAGAAGGACCCCAACGCTCCCAAACGCCCCCCGTACGTACAATCCCATCACACTACACACACACACACACACACAGCTTCCCTGTGCACGTCCTGACTCAGATCAGAACAGTGTGCCTTGGATGTTTATTCATGAGCTTATTTGCATATCAGTGCGAAGTACAGAGCTCAAACTACAACTCCTTTCATTTCCATACCTATTTACGGACCTGATTTAAAACCCGAGAAGGTTTCTCACTATTAGACACGCTGCAGCTGAACCCCGTCTCTGTCTCGTCCTCTTTTTCCAGGTCAGCGTTCTTCGTCTTCTGCTCGGAGCACAGGCCGACGGTGAAGGGCGAGTACCCCAGCCTGTCCATCGGAGACATCGCCAAGAAGCTAGCTGAGATGTGGGGCAAGCAGAGCCCTAAAGACCGCACGCCCTACGAGCAGAAAGCAGCCGCTCTGCGCCAGAAATACGAGAAGGTGAATGTTTCTCTCACGCACTCGCTTCGCGTGTCTCTGATCGTCAGCGAGCGAGTAACTTCAAATTAATTAACTTTTAGCATCGTACAAATCATGACATGGTGACAAATTTTAGAAATTGAACCCCTAAACAAGACCAAAGCAGATATTTTGGGTTTAGCGTAGAATGGAGGTGTCCCAGTGGTATAAAAACAACATGTTTATAACAAACCAGCAACCCCAGAAAAAAGCTCAACAGGTATCTGCTCTGGGCTCGTTAAAGCGTTAAAACCTCATCAGCTGTGAGGATATGATGCGCGTTGCGTATCGTTAAGATATCATGGGGTGATGTTTTTGTCGTATCGCCCCATCGACTTTCCTGCTCTGACCTTCAGCTCCTCAAACAGTAAAAAGTTGTTAGATTTTACTCTAATTATAAACATTATAGTCTTTCTCTCTCTCTCACACACACACACACACACACAGAGCAGTGTGTTGACGTGTCTCTACTCCCTGTTTCCTGTAGGACATCGCTGCGTACCGCGCTAAGGGCGGGGCTGGGGGCGGAGCTCCTAAACGAGCCCCGGGCCGACCCACAGGCTCCACTAAGAAAGCTGTGGTCGAGGTTGATGATGATGATGATGATGATGAGGAGGACGATGAAGATGAGGAAGACGACGAGGAGGATGAGGATGACGAGTAGAGTGTGTGTGTGTGTCTGTGTGTCACAGCTGCTGCATCTATGCAGGATCACTTCACTGCGGTTTGGGGGTTTTAACGTGTGTGTGTGTCAGAGTGTGTCGGAGTGTGTGTGTGTGTGTGTCAGAGTGTGTGTGTGTGTGTCAGAGAGTGTGTGTTAGCGTGAGACAAGCCTAAGCAATAAGTCACAGAGATTGTGATGTGTTTATTTTTGTACGGGTTTGTGTTTCAGCCATGTGTAGAGTACGGTTTTATAATAAACTCACACTCTTATCTCCGCTTCCTGTGTGTGTGTGCAGAAATATTGGCACCTTGCATTAAAATAATTATTAGCTATTGTCACGTTATGGGTTCTATCTTGACTTAGACTCTTAGACTGTCAAAATAAATGTAAAGCAAAAACAATATTTTTTTAACCCAAATTCTTTTGTTATAAAGAACAAATAACCATGACAGTTCCAAAAGTAATGGCACCCTTAAAATTAATATGGGCTAGAGAGGACATCAGAGTCTCTTCCTGTACGAATGGTGTGGTCACATGATCACATGATGATAAAATATTATGCGCATGCCAGCCAATCAGAAACAAGTATTTTCATGTTATATTGGAGGTATTGTGTTATATTATATTTTCATGTTATAACTGGAGGGAGAAAAAAAATTTAACATTACTGTTTTGCACGTTTTCCACAAAATCTTTGTGAAACGTAAAGAGTGAATATACAAATGATTACAGAATGTATCTGCACTCTGATTGGTCAGGTGTTGATTAGTTTTCTATAACAGCAGCTCTGACAGTAGCGCAGGTTTATATTAATGTTAATGCGCTCGTTCTAATACGTTATCGTTTCTATAGTAACAGCTCAATCACGGGAAAAAATCACTGATACGGTGACGTTCTCTGTGAGGAGAAATGTGTTGATGTAACACTGATGGAAGGAGTCTCCAGTGTCAAAGCTTTGTAACAGTCAGAGGTGAAGCTGTAACTGTAAGTTTTGCGACGTCTTCAGGACAGAGGAGTTTACGCTTCTTTGCGGTTTCTCAGTAACATGCGCAACAAGCTGCGATTTTCTTATTAACTTGGAGAGAGCTATAGCTGCTATAACGTAAGTGACAACAGGAACTCACTCGTTTCACAGACTTTAAATGTAAATATAAACAGATCAGAAGTTTGACGTGTCATCTTGCTGTGGTGCAAGAGGAATAAAACACTTGGGGACGTGCTGTTATTGGAAAATAAACAACTTGCGTGGGGTAACAGTGACTCCGCTTCATCACGCCGTCACTCGGTACTTTATGCGAATAAATAAAAACATTAACACATTAAACTGCACTAGTATCAGTTTCCAGTGAAATTATATCTGTTCAGTCTGAAAATTCTCATCATTTCTCTTTTTAAAAGCAAGTCAGAGATCCTGAGAGTGTAACAGGTATGCTGTCCCCACACACACACACACACACACAGTGTGACTCTTAGAAAACACATTTTATTTACAAAGTCTGTACTCAGTTTGGATGAAAAACAGAAATAACGGAACAAATGTATAAAAAAAAAAAAACTTCAACATGGGGTCTGAGTGGGGTTTAAAAAAAATAACACCTCAGTGTGATCGAACACATTAAAACTCATCTCTCACACACACACACACACACGTCTCTGACACACACACACACATCTCTGACACACACACAGCACGGAACTCAATCATCATCCTCATCGTCATCGTCATCCTCGGGGTCTCGTTTCCTCTTTTCTCCTTTACACTCGTCCTCATCTACAACCAAACACAGACACGTCAGAGTGAGAGAGAGAGTGTGTGTGTGTGTGTGAGTGAGTGATAGAGAGACTGACTGGAAACATGAATTCGAGAGCTCTGAAACTGACCTTCCTCCTCCTCCTCCTCATCATCATCATCTTCATCATCCTCCTGACCCGAGTCTTCCTCCTGAGAGCAACAGAGAGAGTGAGAGATATTAAACAGCGTTAGTGTGTGTGTGCGCGTGTAGGTGGAGTGTGTGTATGGTGTGCGTGTGGTGTGCGTGTGTCTTTACCTCATCTCCACTCGCCTCTTCATCCTCATCCTCCTCTTCATCATCATTTTCCTCGTCCTCATCCTCCTCTCCATCTTCATCCTCATCCTCCTCTTCCTCTGAGTTCACTGTACAGTGGAGGAGAGTGTACAGTTATACATTCTGCACGCTGACCTTTAACCTTTAGGAGTCTCAGGTGGGTTTTTGGATCCTGGAGATGTTTTGACATTTTTTCTTATTTCAGTTACTTACAGAAAATCAATGGCGAAAGTCTCATTACACTAAATTCTGCTACAATAATACAAGAGCAACGTGTGCATGTTTGTATTTTAGATTTTTTTTTTTTTTTAATGATTTTTTGATGAATATTGATGACTTGTGTAGAAACTGTCCATGTACACGTGGTACCCAAAGCCCAAAACGTTACTGTCCAGGAGAGACGTCACAGCATCATACGCTAGTCCATGAACCGGTTTATTTAAAAGGAGACATTTCAAGGTTTCTGTAGAAATGTTTCTGATGTCTGTGACATTACACGCAGAGTTCCAGAAAGCGCATCCTGTTTGTTTTCTGTATTTTCTAAAAGCACAACATTTTGTTTTTTTTGTGAGTTGACACAAATTAAAGTAAACCCTTTACGGTTTTGAACGATGCGTTCGTCTTTTCTGTAGGACGGTAAGTGACGGAGTATTTTAACTCGCTGTTGCTAGAAGAAAAAAATCCAAGTGATCCGTAGATGCGCGAGGGTTAACCCTGTAGTGTGTGTGTGTGTGTGTGTGTGTGTGTGTGTGTGTGTGTACCTTCATCCTCATCCTCGTCACCTCCCTCCGCGTCCGAGTCGCTCACCTCTCGGTCCTCGGGGTCGTAACCGTCCAGGTAGGTGATCTGGGGGAGGAGCTTAAACACACTCACCCTGTAATCATCCAGGGTCGTGACCTCACAGTTAAACAGGTCCAGACTCTTTAGACGGGGCAGATCCCTCTGGAACACACACACACACACACACACACACACACACACACACACACACACACACACATTACACTCTCCAAAATACCTCATGATCATGGAGAGAGAGA
>CM040990.1:24214972-24229972 GCA_022985145.1 Pangasius djambal
TGTCCGTTACCGGAAATAAATAAATCCAGAGAGAGAGAGAGACAGAGAGAGAGAGAGAGAGAGAGAGAGAGAAAGAGAGAGAAACAGCTCGGATGGTGGGATGAGTGTCTCACCTGAGTCGCTTTGTGGAACTGTTTCTTCAGTCCTGCTACAGACATGTCCTCTACCTGCCTGAGCTGCTCACTGTGTGCAGAGAAAACAGAGAGAGAGAAAACAGAGAGAGAGAGAGAGAGAGAGAGAGAGAGAGAGCTCCGCTTACTCTCAGCCTAGCGGGCCGTGACGTCACGGGGCGGGTGCGTGTGCGTGAGCGCGCCCTGAAGGCGAGAGCGCGCATCAGACACATTAAAGCTGAAGTCCACTCTGAGACACATCACACGTGTTTAAGCAGAACCTGCTGTGCTGTGTGCAGTGACTGCGCCGCTCATGTGACAGCTGTGCTGTATTCCTGTTATTCCTGCGACATTTAGAGGATGTGTGTAGCTCTGACGTCACAACGAGCAGTAACTGTCAGGTTTCACGGTTAGCTGCTCACTCACCTGTACCAGAGTCATATAATCCCATGCAGAAGCAGTGGAGACGTCGGAGCAAGCGATACGACACAGAGCCTCGGCTCAGCTAGGTAGCGACATACGAGCGACGATGATGAGCGTGATGTTAGCGGTGTTAGCGTGAAAGTTAGAGTAGAGTGTACAGTGGAGGAGGTGAGAGAGCAGGACAGACTAAATGACTAAAGCCCCGCTGCATCGCTCTCTTTAGGCAGAGATGAGGCGAGGGCAATGCTGTGATCGACTTGCCCTGTAAGCGGTAATTTGCAGGCTGGAATGGTGTCATTTTCCTCCTCTGTACATTTACATTTATGGCATTTGGCAGACGCCTTATCCAGAGTGACTTACAATAGTGCTTTGAGTCTCTATCAATAAATACACTCTGATCCTGGCTCACTAGGTCACAGACTAGGAATACCATCAGTCCAAAACTCTGTTGGGGAGGTGACAGACAAGCGCTCAGACAATACAATTTTGTAAGTGCTAACTTAAGTACTTTATGAAGAGGGAAGTCTTTAGACGTCGTTTGAAGGCTGCCAGTGACTCAGCTGTTCGGACGTCTAGGGGAAGTTCATTCCACCGCCTCGGTGTCAGAACAGAGAAGAGTCTCGATGCAGGTCTTCCTTGTACCCTGACAGATGGTGGGAGCAGTCGAGCGGCGCTAGAGGACCGGAGGGACATTTGACTTGTGAAGAGGAAACGCCTCCATGTTCGTCTTGTTAGCAACGAGCTAGCCAGCTAGATGGGCTGAGTGATGTGTACTGTCCTCAGAACAGTGAGCTGTAGAGTCAGTGTTACAGATTTAACAAGTGAACGTGTCTGTATGTTGATTGCGTTTATACACAGTGTAACTCGTTTAAAGGGAAGCAGCGCTGCTGTGTTTGCTGCTGGTGCCCTGAGCGGCCATGTTGATCTGACGTCTCTCCGTACGCAGGGAGGGAACTCGCAGTGGAGAAAACGAAGGAGATGAAGGTCTCGGACAGCGGCCTTTAATTCCCCAGGGACAGATTTAGCAAAGGGACTGGTTTTAAACAACACGGGTCTGAGGGCACATGTGTGTGTTTCTGTGAGATTATACATGTTTATGTGCCATCTGCCATCCTCATGCTACAGACACGTGTAGGTGTGTGTGTGTGTGTGTGTGTGTACAGAAGCAATAATGGAGAGGAGTCGGTCAGCACCATGGACAGTGCACACACACACACACACACACACACACACACACACACACACACACACACAGCACTGATGAAAGACTGTACTACACTTTTACTACATCTACTACAAATATTAAATATATATATAAAAATATATAACTAATAATTTTACTTGTCATGCTGACATTGCTCCTGTTCTAGTTATTTATTATTATTTGTTTATTCATCATGCTATTTATTATTCTCACCATCACACTGCTGTAACACTTCATTTCCACCATGAGGGATTAACAAAAGTGTGTTTTATCTTATCTTATGATTTTAATTTAAATTAATGGGAATATTAATGAGTAAATATTAATGAATAAATATTATTTACAAAAAACACGCACATTTTGCGCAACACTCCCCAAATGTACGAGTCTGTGCCTCTTTAACAACCAGCTGTAAACACCGGAAAAGCTTCCTGCTCAATGTATTTATCGCATTTAAATAAAAAAAAACAAACCCAAAGTAGGAATTCTAATAAACGATATTAAAATAAGAAGTAAGGAAAATAAATAAGTGTGAGCGTTAAAAAAAAAAAAGCCGAGAAGGACGCCATTTTCCCCTGTAGAGATTATTTTCACAGGACGTGACGTAATGACGTACGCTTGTGGGCGCGGGTGTGAGCGGAAGTGACGCCATTGCGTTTGTTTCGGAAGCGAAAACGGCGTCAGATTCAAACGGACTACATTTTCCAGTGAGTGTTGCTGGATTTATTATTTATTTTAATTTGTTTATCTGATACACAGCGCGAGTGAAAAAAACACAGCATTTATCTTTGTGAGGGATTCAGGGTTTATGTAACAGTGTGCAGGATAATGTTACATTTATTAAGAAACTTTGTTCGCCAGCTAAGTGGCTAATGCTAGCAGCAGCTCTATGGCGACCGTAAACAACAACAGCAGCAGCAGCAACACACCTGATTTCATTAATCATCAGAAATCTAACAGACATCACAGATGTGTCTGATTATATTTATAATGTTAGTGTTTAGTTGTGTGTTGATTCATTCCCACAGGACCGGAAGCTTTAGTTTATTACAGAGGAGTTTAATGATGCACATTGTTTAGTCTTTATTATAATAATGTCATTAATTAGCTAGATTATGCATTTTATATTATTGTTTAAACATTTTTATCAGAATAAAGAGAAATCTATAGGACATCCTGCTCAGTGCAGATGGAGCAGTTTACTTCTTTGCTTTTGGACAGTGTTTATAAAATACAGGATGAGTCTTTATTAAGTACACAAATGAAAACTGAACTTTATCATCACAGCTCCACTTCCTGTTTTGGGCCACACCTCCTCTGTGCAGAAGAAAGCCTTTTCTCCTCTAACCTTCAGAGTGTTGATTGTACATGACATACAGCAGGCGATGTGTGTGTGTGTGTGTTTCAGATTTCATTAGGCATTAGCAGGACGCTGAGATCATGTCTGAGAGCCGGCAGACGCAGCGAGGTGAGGAGCGAGCCCGTGACAGGGCGAGACGCAAGGACGGTGGACAGAGTAAAGCGCCTCTGCGTGCGTCTCACCCTCGCACCGTGAGCCGGTCCACTCAGGGAGATCTGCAGGAGATCAGCAGGTCAGTGGCAGGACTGGAATGAGAAACAGAAACACAGAACACTGAGCACACTGACATCATTCTCATTCCAGGCTGAGAGACGCAATTGGTCAGCTGCAGAATGAAGGGCGGGGCTTTGACAAAGAAGAGGAGCTGAGATGGAGGATCAACCAGCTGGAGAAGGACAAGCTCGAGCTCAGCTCCAAGTACAACCAGGAGGTGACATGTCCTCAGGAACATGTATATCACAGTGTCGGAGAAATACACACGCATACAAGACCAGCTTCATTTCACCGTCTGTTCGCTTTGTTGTGGGCGGAGCTAGGTGTTTTTTTCCTCTCATGTTCCTGGGAAACTAATTCAGAAATGAATGCTCCGCCCCAGACATGTTCCTACTGACTGACACATGGTGATATCACAGTGTGCCCAAGATTTGTCTCTGAAACTGTCAGTGTTACTCGTGTGTGTGTGTGTGTGTAGGTGTCGGGTTACGAGGCTCAGCTCACTCGCTGTCGTGCTCTGCTGGAGAAAGGAGAGGCTCAGAGACAGACACTTGAGTACGAACTCGCTGTGGTGAAAAGAGACATAGCTGCTCAGAAAAGTCGATTTACAGATTTACAGAGAGCTTTGGAGATCACTCAGCAAGCTAGGTATGATGATGAGAAGAGCCTCCAGGCGGAGCTGCGTGAGAGGGACCATCTGATTCACAGCATTAGCACAGAGAGAGAGCTGCTGCAGGAGGAGAACAGACACCTGGACACACTGCTACAGGTACCCTGCGTGTGTGTGTTTTTATTTTTATTTTGGAGGGGGGGGGGGGGGGGGGGTCTGTCTGTCTGAAAAGGGTTTTATTTGTGTGTGTGTGTGTGTGTCAGGAGCAGAAAGACACACTGCAGGAGCTGAAGGACAGGATGGACAGAGTGCAGAGAGACAGAGAGCGAGACGCTGAGGAGCTCAAAGTGAGGACAGCTGAGCTGAAGAAGAGTATGGAGCGTGAGGAGACGATGAAGAAGGAGGGGGAGGTTAGACACTGCACACACACACACACACACACACACACACACACACACACACACGGCTAAGTGCTGCCATATGATACTGATGTGCATGTAGGCCTCACTGTGGATTTGCATCAGAAGGCCTAACATTAATGTCTGCATAATTTGTAATAATGCGTATACAACTGTGTGTGTGTGTGTGTGTGTGTGTGTGTGTATAGACAGCCATACAGAGAGTAAAGGCTCTGGAGGAGTGTGTGGAGTCAGAGAGAGCTGCTCACCTGGAGTTCAAGGTCAGCGCTGAGGTCATTCAGGTACTGCCACACCCCCTTCACTGGACCCCACTGACACACAGACCACGCCCACTCTTAGAGACTGACAGATACAGAGGCCACGCCCACTCTATTCACCACACAGAACTGTAACAGTTCTGTACTCTGTGTGTGTGTGTGTGTGTGTGTGTGTGTGTGTGTGTGTGTAGCTGCGGCTCAGGGATGTGGAAGCGGCTCTGTCAGTAGAGAAGAGGACTCAGGCTGAGGCTGCGTCCAGTCTGGAACTGCTCACACACAGATTTGGAGAAGTGGAGAGAGCACACACACGAGAGAGAGAGCGTGCCGACAACACACAACACACACTGACACTGTAAGAGCCTCACACACACACACACACACACACACACACACACACTGTAGCATATGCTACACACCTGGACATGGCCGGAGCTGGGAGTGTGTGCTGTACTGTGATGTTCATTAAGACACACTGCAATGTGTGTTTCCTGTGTGTAGAGTGGAGCAGGAGTACCGGAACACTAAAGCCGATCTGATTGGCCAGCTGGAGAAAGCCAAGGCTGCCTCAGCTGATCTGATTGGTCAGTTGGAGCGGGAGAAGGTGGAGACAGCTAAGCTGATTGGCCAGTTGGAGCGGGAGAAGGCGGAGTCAGCTAAGCTGATTGGCCAGTTGGAGCGGGAGAAGGCGGAGTCAGCTAAGCTGATTGGCCAGTTGGAGCGGGAGAAGGCGGAGTCAGCTAAGCTGATTGGCCAGTTGGAGCGGGAGAAGGCGGAGTCAGCTAAGCTATCAGTCAGACTGAAGGAACAAGAGAGAGTGCAGATGGAGAGGGGGCAAGAACTCAACCTGGTACATACACTCATTTATTTACTGTCTCTCTCTCTCTCCCTCTCTCTCTCTCTCCCTCTCTCTCTCTCCCCCTCTGTCTGTCTCTCTCTCTCTTGTTGTCTCTCTCCGTTTCCTTCCCTCCATGGCTGTGTTCTAGATCACAGTGTGCACTACAGGTACAAGTCACTACTTTGGCACATTATTTATTACTGCGGCATGACTGTGTGTGTGTGTGTGTGTGTGTGTAGGTTCAGAAAAGTCTGGTGTTTGTGGAGGAAGCATATGAAGGTCTTCTCAAAGAAATGGAGCAGCTGTTACACCACCACCACCAGGGGGCACCACCCATAACCACCACCGGTCTGTGTGTGTGTGTTTGATATCATGATGTAATAAGAGAAGGAAGCAGGTTACTGACTCTGTGTGTGTGTGTGTGTGTGTGTGTGTGTGTTAGGAGATAAACAGAGCCCGTCTGCTCTGATGGATATCTTGAGAAGAGTGTTACACCGCTATCACACAGAGGTAACGCACACGAACACATTGAAGTGTGTATGAAATAGTTAACTATCACTGGAGAGCTCACTGTGTGTGTGTGTGTGTGTGTGTGTAGCTGAAGGACTTGGTGAAGGTGGTCGAAGCTCTGAACAAAGAGAATAAAGACAAAGACGAGATCATCACTGACCAGAGGAGACGCATACAGGTGTGTGTGTGTGTGTGTGAGAAAGAGGGGCAAACGTTTTGCTAATTGTATATCCTGTACTCCATTACCTGTGTGTTTGTGTGTGTAGGAGTGTGAGGCCCGGTGTGTGTGTGCGAGTGAAGAGGCGGAGCGTCTGCGTGTGTGTGTTGCAGACGCTGCAGACGCAGCAGAGCGAGCGCAGACGGAACTGCAGAGCATCACACACCGCTGGGAGGAAGAGAGAGAGCGACACACACACACCAAAACACACATACACACACTCACACAGGAGCACGAGAAGGAGCAGCAGGTAAACACACACACACACACACACACACACTTAGAAATGCAAACAACATATAAACGTATATATAAGGAGGATTAAAGTACTGTATAGGGGTGTGTGGGTGTGCGTGTGCATGTACCTGAGCTCTGGTGTGTAGTTTATTGATCAGGTGTGTGTGTGTGTGTGTGTGTGTGTGTGTGTGTGTGTGTGTGTGTAGGAGAAGCTGGCCTTCCTGCACTCTCTGTATCAGCGGCTCCTCACTGGCTGTGTGTTGGTAGCCCCGCCCCAGAGCATGATGAGTAGCTTTTCGTGGGCGGAGCTTAGTATCATGCTCCAGGAGCAAGCAGACGTGCTGACCTCTGACCTCAACTCGGCCAGTCAGAGGGTGAGTGGGGACACATCAGTGCACTGGGGGCGTGTCCCAAACGACACACCCTATTCACTATGTAGGTTATTGTGTGGTCGTGAAAATATCTATGATATTTAATACCTCTGTGTGTGTGTGTGTGTGTGTGTGTGTTAGATTGCGTGTTTGGAGAGTGTGTGTGAGGGGAAGGAGGCAGCGCTGACGAGTGTGTGTGAGCAGCTGAAGCGGAGAGAGGAGAGCTGGATCAAACAGAGAGAGGAGCTGGACACACACCACACACACCTGATCAACAAACTACACACCAGAGCTCAGGTACACACACACACACACACACACACACACACACACCATCAATATCCACACATGTCTGTTCATCACACAATCTCAGTGTGTGTGTGTGTGTGTGTGCAGGATCTGAGGAGTCGTTTGGATCACACTGAAGAGAGTCTCCGTGTTTCTGAGCGCTCTCACTCCGCCCTCCAACAGGAAGTGACCCAGCTTCAAGAGCTGGTGCGTGTGTGTCGCCGTGACGATGCGTCCCTCCTGGCAGCGTGCGCTATGCTGGCAGGGTGTGTGTGCGCGCTGCACGGCCGTGTGTGTGCGCTGGTGCGTCAGAAAACCCTACTGCAGCAAAGTGTGTGTGACGCGGAATCTCTCCGACAGGAAGTGAGCGCTCTACTGCACGCGCTCGGTGACCACGGTGACCACGGGGTCAAAGGTCAGGACGGGGTCAGAGGGGGCGTGTGGAAGTTTAGAGTGCACGTGATCGCTGTGATGGCCGCCCTGCGTCTCCGCACTCTGTGCAGGAACACACACACACTGCTCAGAGCGGGTGCAGGTGTGTGTGTGAGCGAGCTGAGGCTGAGCAACACACACACTGAGGAAGAGGACAACGAGAGGGTGAGGAAGATGCTCACATCCTCACAGCTGTGTGTGATCTTACACACCTGCATGCAGGAGGTGCAGACAGAGCTGCAGAGAACCGGTGAGACGTGCACACGCGCGCACACACACGCGCGCACACACACACTTTTCTTTATGGAGACCATCAAATCACATGGACATAACCAATAACACTAAACGTCAGTGCTGTGTGTGTGTGTGTGTGTGTGTGTGTGTGTGTTAGAGCGCAGTGTGTGTGTCTTAGCGGCTGCTCGCTCCAGCTTCACTAAGCTGATGGAGAAACTGCTGCCTGAGTCAGAGTCGGGTTGCTATGGTGATGTGGGGTCGTTGGCACGGCAACTGGATCACGGATTGTACAACCTCCGCAAAACGCGCCAAGTACCACTGAGACACGACACCAACAAGGTAACACACACACACACACACAGAGTCAGATCATGTTTACTTATGTTCATAGTTGCATGTTGATTAACGTGTGTGTGTGTGTGTGTGTGTGTGTGTGTGTGTGTGCTCGCGCGCGCGCAGGTCATGCTGTCTGCCCTACAGCAGCACTTCCTGGTGTTTACTCAGCGTTTACACTCCGCTGAGGTGGAGAGGAGAGACCTGAGGATCGAACTGTCACGCCTCAAACGCAGAAACACACACACACACAACGGGATGAAAGACAACACACACACTCGCAGTGAGACGAAGGACGACACACACACAGTGGGTGCAGCACACACTCCCATCCTTACACACTGTTTTTCAAGCTATAACAATGGAGTATGTAAACTCTTTTGTGTGTGTGTGTGTGTGTGTGTGTGTGTGTGTGTAGTCGTGTGTGCCGGTGCAGCAGTTCCACAGTGTGTGTGAGGAGTTGAGCTCGGCTCTGCGCAGGGAACAGCAAGCACAGACTCTCCTGCATGAACAGGCCACACAGCTGCAGGAACTCGGCGTTACCATGGAGACACACACCTCAGAACAGCTGGAAAAAGACCACACACTCGCTCAAGCTGTACAGGTATACACACACACACACACACACAGAGTAAAGTAAAACTTACTGTGATTAGTTCAGTTTAACAGTTGTCCCTGTTGTTTATCTGAACACTGTAGTGTGTGTGTGTGTGTGTGTGTGTCAGGAGTAAAGAGTGTTTATCGAGCTACATCATGTCAGTGGAGTGCAGACTGAGAGAGGTCAGTAATGTTTACATCTCTTTAATATAAAGACGTTTATATTAATTTTATTATTATACAAATAATATTATCTGGTGTGTAATTCGTTGTTCAGGGGCATGTGTGTGTGTGTTCCTGAGCTCTAGTAAAGTCTCTTCATCATCAAAAGTAACAAAAAATAGTCAAAACATATACACTCACCGTCCACTTTAATAGGAACACCTGTACACCTGGGAATTCATGCAGTTATCCAATCAGCCAATCACTGAGCAGCAGCACGATGCATAAACTCCTGCAGATACAGAACAAGAGCTTCAGTTAATGTTCACATCAGACATCAGGATGAAGAAGAAGTGTGATCTCTGGGACTTTAACCGTGGCGTGGATGTTGGCGGGGTCAGATGTGCTGGTTTGAGTTTTTCAGAAACTGCGGATCTCCTGATGTTTTCACACACAACAGTCTCTAAAAACCACCGAGTGAGCGACAGGTCTGTGGATGGAAACGCCTTGCTCACTCTTTACAACAGTGCTGAGCAGAAAAGCATCTCAGCATGCACAGCACATCCACCCTTGAGGAACCACATCAGGCTCCTCTGAGGCCATCATGAGCACAGACTCACACAAAGCTGAAGATTAGAAAGAAAAACATCACCTGGTCTTTCTCCAGTCTTCAGCAGTTCTCTTCTTGGTCTTCTGACAGATGTTTCTGGTCCCTCTCCAGCTCTGTGAAAGGTTACTCATTTCTTTTTGAGGTCTTCTGACAGATTTCCTGATCTCATTGTTCCTTGTTGCTCTCAGTCAACTGCTCGACTCAGCTCCTGGAGATCTGCTCACCTGCAGGTTCAAACTGCAAGCCTAATCTAACACACCTGCTGCCACTCATCAACCATTAACTGCTGTTTGCTTTTCAAAGCTCACACACCTAATTTTACTCAGTCAAGTTTGACACTTAGAGGGTTTATCAAAGGGGATGCAAACTTTTGAGCTAATGACTTTTTTTTTTATTATTATTATTATTATTATTATTAAAATGTAAAAATGTCCACCTGACACAGTAATGCAGAAGCTATAAAATAAACATTTAAGACAAACTGTATATGAAATATTACTGGCTATTATAGCCGTATGGAGATTAGTTTTCCGGACGTGTGTGTGTGTGTGTGTGTGTGTGTGTGTGTGTGTTCAGTAATGTTGGTAGTCACTGTGATGGAGTGACAGGTGAAAAGTGATGTGTGTATAAATCACAGAATGGGCGTGTCTTCATCATGTACACACTCATCACACTAAACACTACACACACACCTCACATTAATATACACTGATTGTTCTGATGTGTGTGTGTGTGTGTGTGATGAACAGCTGAAGGATCGACTCCTCCTTTCTCACTCCACGTCCTCACGAGACGATTTCACCCTGCACTTACCCACAATGCACCAGGACACACAGGTCCTGGAGCTGGGCAGTGAAGGAGCGGAGAGGAAGGCGTGTCAGGTGAGTGAGCGAGAGAGAGAGAGAGAGAGAGGGAGAGAGAGGGAGAAAACTAGTGTTATTGCATCACTTCCTGTTCATGCATAATACGTGTGTGTGTGTGTGTGTGTGTGCGCAGTCTCTGGTGCGCAGTTTTACAGAGGTGTACGAGTTAGTGTGTGGTAAGATGGCGTGTCTGGAGAGAGAGATCTCCTCATATCAGTCGCACATCACCGCTCTGAAAGCCGAGCTACACGACGCCTGCGTACGAGAGAACCAGTGCTACGTCAGTTATTATTATTATTATTATTATTATTATTATTATTATTATTATAGCTGAGTCAGATGTCTGTGTGTGGGATCTAGTGACGGAATACTCACCCCAGGTTTTCTGATTTTCTCTGTGTTTATCAGCTGAGCGGATGCACTGACGCGCTGGCTCCTCTTTCTGAAGCAGAGGGGAATTGTGGGATACCGGCTGTCTCACACACCGGTGTCGCAGAGAAAGATGTCCCCGGAAACATACACACACTCCAAAATAAGTCCACTGTTCCGCTGAAGAAGAGCAGAAGTGTGAAAAAATCCTCCAAAATCTCCACAAGTGTCAAAAGTGCCTCAAAACCATCAACATAAAAATCTCTGTTACACAATGAAATGCATTTTGTACTAAATTCTACTTTTTTGTAGATTTTGCCTTTTAGAAAATAAGAACAGTTGTTTTATAGCAGATGTCACTGCTGCTAATTACTGCAGAAATAAACAATAAACACCGAAGACTCGTTTTGTAAAACACATGAATACAAATATACAGGGTTTATCAGGACATTCAGCCGCTGCCATGTTCACGAGTTACGTTCTTAACGATCTACCTCAGGGAATACATACCTCACCAAACACACACACACACACACACACACACACACACACACACACACAGGTATGAAATATTTTTAGACAAAGTCTATTCAAGTCATTGTTTTATTTCTTTATTTATACAGAACATTTAAAAGTGTCGGCCAGAGCGCTGTACAACATCTTCAGCTCAATCCAAACAGCAATGAAATAAAACACAAATAAAATGAAATAAAACAATGAAAGAATGAAACAAAAGCATTAAAATAAAAGGAAAATAAAAGCATTAAAACACAAAACCCACAGATAAAAAGGCAACAACAGAAGACCCGAAACTGCAGGCATTAAAAAGACTCAAATGCCTGCGAGAAGAAATGGAATAAATTGTTTTTAAGTTACATTTTAAAATGACTTTATGAAAAAAGGTAAAGTGTTAAACAGAAAAATCCCACAGACTTTTAATCTGCATCCGAGTCCATGGACTTACAGGTAGCTGGTTATTATATACACAGAGGAGATCAGAGACACAACATTGTGCCAAACCATGCAGAGAAATAAATAATTAAAACTTGAATAAATCTGTTCTGCACGTGACTGGCAGCCAGCGAAGGAAGGCCAGGAGAGCCAGGAGAGCCAGGAATGCCGAGCAGCGCCTCCACTTCCTGCCAGGTTGAAGAGAGCTTAACTCCACGTACGCATCACGTACCTGACCTTGTGTGTGAGGTCAGAAGGGGTATGGCCGAAAGCTGGAAAACAGAACCATTTATTTTATCCACATAATCAGGGTGCAAAGAGTTTTAAGTCCTCTCTTACTGCACATCATCACACCAAACAGAAACCGTTTCTCATCTCTGTAAGAGTGTGTGTAAGTCAGTAACTCACTCTATCTCCAGTTTACGGTGTGGATCCTTCAGCACATCCCCGAGCAGCTTCACTCCCGAGTCTCCCGGACTATTCAGTGTGAGATTCAGGTGTTTCAGGTGTGATGAGGGGTTCAGTTTCAGAGCTGACGCCAGAGCGGCACAGCCACCACCCGAGATACCGCAGTTAGACAACCTGCGAGACAAGGGGCAAATAATTGGAATAATGTGAACGTTATAATGAACGTAACCACAGCGCTGCTGAGTTCTGATTTTCTATAACAGCAGCTCTGACAGTAGCGCAGCTGCAAATCACAGGTTTATATTAACGCGCTCGTTCTAATGTTATCGTTTCTATAGCAACAGCTCATTCACAGGGACGTGTACAGCAGACGCTCCACATAAATGGATTAAATAAAGTGTGTAAATGTTGATATAGTAAAGTTTTTTTTTTTAAAATAAGGAGTTTTTTGTAACACTGATGGAAGGAGTCTCCAGTGTCAGCGCTTTGTAACAGTCAGAGGTGAAGCTGTAACTGTAAGTTTTGCGACGTCTTCAGGACAGAGGAGTTTACGCTTCTTTGCGGTTTCTCAGTAACATGCGGAACAAGCTGCGATTTTAACTTGAAGAGAGAGAATAAAGAGACGCTGGTGATGGAGCGAGTGTTTATAGCTGCTGTAACGTAAGCGACAACAGGAACTCACCCGCTTCACTGACGTTCACCAACATTAATATAAACTGATAAAAAAGTATGATGTCATTGTTTAATTAATTTAAAAAGAAAATTGCTGGCATAATTATTTGTGGTATAAAGGAATCTGTTACGTGCTGTTATAGGAAAATAAGTGTTAATAGTATTATAAGCATTACTTGACTCAGGAATCAAGTTTTATTCATTACTTAACGGAACACCCAGCTCTGTGTTGCCTGTTTCAGCACCAGCCTTAATGATTTATATATGACATATTTCAGTAATATCAACGTGTGTGTATTTAAAGAGATATTCAGTAACTCACTGTAGTGCCTCCAGTTTACAGTGTGGATCCTTCAGTAGATCAGAGAGCCGCCGTACTCCTGATTCTCCCGGTTTATTCCAGTTCAGGTTCAGATCTCTCAGGTGTGATGAAACGTTTGATATCAGAGTTGAAACCAGAGCAGCACAGCCATCGCCTTTAATACCGCAGTTTACAAGCCTGCAGAGAGGAGGAGGAGGAGGAGGAGGAGGAGAGAATGACCTCACAGATCAACTTCCTCTCATATATTTCTGTGCAACTCTATCATAACAAGAGTTACATAACTTTCTGTAAAATAATGAAAGCTTAAAGTTAAAATTTACCCATTTGGCTAGCGCTTTACCCAAAACAAAGACCAGAGGAAATCTGGTTCTTCCCATCAATATCCCAGAGCCTTAACCACTGAGCCACCAGTGGTGATAATCATCAACTAAACCTTAATGGTAGTCAGTAGTATATGTGCATGCATGAAACAGTAAATAGCACTGAAGCTGTGTGTTCACTTATTTAAGGTGATACAAACATAGATGTGATTGTCTCACCACAGTTTCTCCAGTGTACAGTGTGGAGTCTCCAGTCCAGCAGAGAGCAGCTTCACTCCTGCGTCCTGCAGGTTATTGTCACTCAGGTCCAGTTCCCTCAGCCTGGAGGAGTCTGAGCTGAGGACTGAGGACAGAGCTCTACAGCTTTCCTCTGTCAGGTCACACTCACACAATCTATAAAAGAAATCAGAACACACACTCAAACAACAATACAGCTACTGATAATAAATACTAAGAACAATCCCATTAACAGTTGTTTTCTCCATCACTGCACTTTCACCCGGCATTAAATGCGATAACTTTTTACACTTACTTTTAGGATTTGCAAGATGATTACCTGGAGAGCTTTTAGTGCTTGGAAGTCTGTTTCATTAGAAATAAAAAGGGAAAGGAGTAGTACCTTTGATCTGAGCAAACTGAGTCATATCACAGGACACCATGCACACACATTCACACCTAGGGGCAATTTAGCTTAGCCAAACCACTGGCATGTTTTTGAACCACAGGAGGAAACCTGAGAACTTGGTGGAAACCCACATGGACACAAAGAGAATGTGTGAAACTTCCACAGACAGTAACTCAAGCTCAGGATCAAACCAGAGACACTGGAGCTGTGAAACTGGATCCAGAATCATAAGATCATAACACAAATACTAAGACCTTAGTGAGTAAATCTTTGGTATTTGTGATACAGTATTTTACAATATGCTCAGTTATATTGTCCTCTTCAGTATTCTGTAATCTTGGTGCGCTGTAGGTGGCCAGTGCGTTAACCTTTTACGAGATATTTATCACTATAAATGTGCCATGGCTCTGTTCTAATAATGGTCCTGTGCAGAAGTTCGAACAGTGTGGGAAACACTGCTGATGGAATAGAGGCATGACTCGGAGCTCTTACTGTTCTGCAGCGTGTTAGAGAGATCTGTGTGGTTCATGTTCTTCAGGATGTGCGGTGAGAACGCCCACGTTTTTGATTTCTCCTTTTGGATTCTGTGGACAAGCAAAACACTGGAATTAACACTACACAGAATTCATATAAACAGAAACTACCTACATAAACTAACTACATGTTAGTTACACGTATAAATCATGCTTACCTGAGTCCAGTGGAAGAGTCTAGCTTTGTGAATTTCAGTGGATGATCCATGGACCAGTCGCTCTTCATGGACACACAGCTGGGTTCGGGCGAGTGTGATCTCCGGTCCTCGAGCCGACTGAAACACACACAACCACAACGTAAGGTCATGGTCACGCTGTATTCGATAATATCTTAACAATTTTTTTGTTAAAATGAGAAAAAGATGTATATATTCTTCTTTTTCAGTTAGTTGAAAACTTGCTTGAGTCTAAAGTCCTCTACATTAGGAACAGTAACTCCGGGACAGCTTCAGTGTTTTAGACGTTAAACCTTTATTGGATTTTTGGGGGGTTTATAACATACACACATCAGTTAC
>CM040990.1:24252759-24260259 GCA_022985145.1 Pangasius djambal
TGTGTGTGTGTGTGTGTGTGTGTGTGTGTGTGTGTGTGTGTGTGTGTGTGTGTGTGTGTATCAGGTCAAACACGCGTATTAAACTCGGATTGTTCTCAGTGTTTTTCATGGAGTTACTGTTTCCACCCTGAAGTTGATTATTTTCCTCTAACAGCACGTCCTCCAGTGTTTTATTCCTCTTACACCACAGCAATATGAGAATGATTACAATTTTTGTTAATTAAAGAACGACAAGTGATACTTTTTATCCATTTAGAGTTACAGTTAATGTTGTGTAATGTCTGTGAAGTGAGTGAGTTCCTGTTGTCACTTATGTTATAGCAGCTATAAACAGTCGTTCCCTCACCAGCCTCTTTCTTTCTTCCTTTCTCTTTTTTCTCTCTGTTACTCTGTTCATGTTACTAAGACAAAAAAATGCATCTCTCTCTCTGTCTGTCTTTTTCTATCGCTCTCTCTCTCTCTTTCTCTGTCTCTCTGTAAATCTAAGCCAGCTGTTCTGTCTCCACAAAGTATGCTGTGAATTTTTTACTCCCTCTTTCCTTCCCTCTGTTTATCTTTTCAGCCTCGCTGCCTCTCTCTTGCCACAGCCTACCCCACCCCCTGCACACACACACACACACACACACACTAACATGGGTTAAACGATTGAACGATACACAGAGAGGAACGATAGAGTGAACGACGACAGAGAATAAACAGGAAAGGGTGAGAGGAGAAAAGTGAAACCCGCTCCTCCTCCTCCTCCCCGGAATGCTGTTTCCTCGCCAGACCATAATATTATCATGAACATGTTGGTGCATGAAATTTAGACAAAATAAGAAGCTAATTTCTGAATGGAAAAACACATTATCTTCAAAGTGATAATGTTGCCCAAACATGCTAGCTACCTAGCGGCACATCACACAACAGAGCACTGATACTAATGCTAATGCTAACACTGATACTAATGCTAACACTGATACTAATGCTAATAACGCCAGAATGTCCACCACGATGCAGATTATTTCATTCGCCTTTATTAATTATGGTGTGTGTGTGTGTGTGTGTGTGTGTGTGTGTGTGTGTGTGTGTGTGTGTAAATAAACTAGACCGCTCAGTCCGGAGTGGGCGGGGCCTTTGTCGAGAATCTTTGACTTCTCAAATCATTTCCCTTTTTATATTTTATTCAATCATTTATTTCATACAAAAAAATTCATACAAAATAATCAGCGGCTCATTCAAATATTCAAATAAACGGACCTTCAATATGAAGATTCCATTGTTAAACTCCCAGAATGCAAAGTGGCAGCGTGTTTCCGTGGCAACATTTAAGGCCAAAGATCAAGGCTGAAAGGCTACTGGTCACCTCATTCCTGCTGCCTGCACCCTGATTGGTCCAAAGCATCAGGGAAAGGGAAAAGAGCTGTGATGTCATGAAGTTGTCCATAGCAACAGAATTACCATGGCAACTGCTGTCAAGGCAACCCCAACTTCATTTTTAAAACTGTACATCCTACTAAGTCTTTTCTCAAACGTAATTAAAGCGCAGGATTAGCCAATCATCTTCAGGCACCATGGAACAGCACACAGTGATAGGTCTGCTAGGCACTGTGATGTCATAATGATGTCACAGTTTAACGATGTTATGTCATCCCTCACAGAGACACTTTGACTGAGTGTCACCTGAAACAGGAAGTGCAAGGAATGATGGGATGTGATTGGGTGATTCCAGAATGTTGGATTATCCAGTCAGAGTTAAACACCACAGAACTGCGTCATAAACGCGTCATAATTCCATAAGTCATGAAGTTTCGTAGTGTGATGTCATCCCTCGTGGCTGTATTCTGATTGGCTGTTGTTTACCACGTGTACTGGGCTTGAAGTGAAAGACATGATGGGAAGGCGTCTGTCTCTCGAGTGCAAACGCAGCCAATCAGGCGAAGACCCCATCGAACACCGGACACTGATTAGTCTATGAGGCACGGTGGTGTGTAGTGACATCATAGTTCGTTTTGAAAAATGCTGAGCTCTGACTGGACACTGAGATTAACGGTGTGTGATGTCATCAAGCACGATGGAAGGATGGACAAGGGGCAGGCACTACGACATCTACAAATATAGTGAGATGTGATTGGTGGATGTGATTAATGATTTCATCACTTGTAGAGACACTGCGATTGGCCGTCATGTGTAGTGGTCTCGAAGTGCAAAGGATCATGGGAAGGAAACTTTTCCGTTGTGTGTTCAGTATCTCAGTGAGTTTTTGGATTGGATTCTCATGGTCTGGATGCTTGAGAGAATCTTCTTCTGATGACCAGCCAGGGTCACACCGATACGCAGCAGGTCCCTGAGAGAGACAGACAGAGAGACAGACAGACAGACAGAGAGACAGACAGACAGACAGAGAGAGAGACAGGCAGAGAGAGAGACAGACAGACAGACAGAGAGACAGACAGACAGACAGAGAGACAGACAGACAGACAGAGAGACAGGCAGAGAGAGAGAAAGATAGAAATGTTATTTCAGTACTGTTTAACACACAGATGCATATTATCTCTAACATCACACTCATTACTCAAGTCTTTTATTTAACCTCATCTCCACTCCCATAAACTAAACACATCCCTCCGAACACACACACACACACACACACACACACACACACACACACACACACACACACACACACACACACAAGACAGACCACACACTATGATGTTAATTAACATTCTAAAATTGCAGGAACCCTAAACAAGGGGCAGTGTGTGTGTGTGTGTGTGTGTGTGTGTGTGTGTGTGTGTGTGTGTGTGTGTGTGTGTGTGTGTGTGTTACTCACTCAGTGCTGATCTGAGAGATGAGCTCTAACGTGCTGAACCCGGCCTGAATGAAGTTCTCCTCATATCGCTCCATTTTGATGCCTTTCAGCCACTCGCTCACAGACACACACTGAGAGAGAGAGGGACGCCGGTCCAGCAACAACCTAACAAACAAACAAGCAAACAAATGAATAAAAGCACTGATCATGTCGAGCTCATGCCACAAGTTTCCATTAATCTTCCAGGAAATATTTAATAAAAATTTCTGCAACAGAACTCTCATTCAGTAGCTAGCGATCCTTGATTGACAGCTCTCAGTCTGAGAGTCTGCCTCAGCAACTGTTAACTTCCTCTGGCTAGATGAGCTTTATCTGTGTTAGCTTTCGGATTTCCTGGGGCTTTAAGGAAAGCACTCACATTCTCGACAATTTTACTTATTTAGATGTAAATCTAAATAAGTTTCACACACACACACACACACACACACAGACCCCTCTGAGACAATGTTTAGGATGTTCTCCTGTGACAGGACATTCCAACATTCCAGAGGGGGTTGTTCCAGGGAGACACACACACTTTTTCTTTTGATGGACAGGACATTCCTAACAGACATTGTATGTGTGTGTGTGTGTGTGTGTGTGTGTGCACATTAATTTGCATCTCCCCTGTTGGGTGCGGTGTGATTTGAAAGAACGTCATTCTGTGTGTGTCTATTGTTTGACCACCAGGACATTCCACTGTGACATGAGCGGGGTGGGAGGGGGGTGGCCCTTGAGTGACAGATTTAGTGATGAGCATTTAGAAGAGCGTTAGACGTTTTCCTGCAAATTATCATCAACCCCTTTCCAATCTGGTAGCTGAGCAGGAAGTGTGTGTGTGTGTGTGTGTGTGTGTGTGTCCATGCACAAGCTCTTCATGGTGACCTGGACGAGATTAGATGGAGCGCTCCACCCAGACCAAGGCAGCGGGAGGGGAAAAGTTCAGGATGCAGCAGTGAAGGTGATTAAACTTTACTCATCACACTCTTTAAAGCACCTTTGAAGGTAGAAGAGTCGATGTGTCCCCGGAGGTCTGTAAAGTTCATCTGTGGTGAAGTGAAGGTTCCTCCTGACCTTATTCCACTTTTGCTGTTCCTGTATCAGCGGGGGTTTTCTCTTTTTTTTCCACTGTGGTATGGAACAGGAGACATTCTTCTAAATCAGGCCATGATCTTTCACTTCTTTAACCCCCATAGTTCTGGAAGTGATTCCATGACTGAGAGACTGACGTTTATCTAATTTTGTAAGGTTTAACCTAACAGTAGTGAGTTCCGCTTGAGTCCCCTGACAGCCGGCTACTCCAGGCTAAATGGACTTGGAGATGATTCAAGGTTCAGATCACACACATACCCTCCTGAAGGTAGAAATTCCATCATGAGCCAACAAAAGTCACAGTAGTCCGTGAGGAAAAGTTGATTTTTTAAAATATTTTTATATTGTGCCCCAGTGGTGACCACAGTTACCCTTTAGCAGATTTTAGCTATCAATCTTTGCCAACTCTTCAGAAACGTCCAACTACCATTCTGGCCAACTTGTACATGGATCATTTTCTGAAATCTGTTCACTACCATCACCAAAACATAAAATAAAATAAGATAAGATAAGATAAACTTTATTGATCATGAAGGACATATTTGTGCCAATGTGCTTAAGGCAATACAGATCTAAAATTATAATGGGAAATAAAAATAGAAATATTCTTTATAATGGTACATGTCCAGAAAAACCCTACTGACTCAACAGCAAGCAGCATTTAGTTTTAAAAGAATATCTCTATCTGCCAAAACTAAACCGAATTTGGCCAGGAATAGTCCGCTGTCTGGGGACTCCAGCAGTCGTGGCCCAAAGTGACCTGACTGTAAGCAGCCACATTTATATTTTCAAAGGCATCTGAAACCTGGGACAAAAATGGAAATAGTGTTCCAGCAAGAAGCTCCGCTCCATATAGTACCTGAGGTACAGTCTCGACAAGTTCTTGTATTCTGATACAGATAAGATCATTGCAGTCATTCTAAGGTTGTACTTGAGTTAGGTGAATCGGTAAGTGTGGGTCATTACTCCTTTGCTATCAGAGGTTCCTGTATCAGGAACATAGCCTGCTTCACACTGGGAACAAATCTGAGACAATGAGCTTTCTGAGGACCTTCTTCATAGTTTTATAGTTAAACTCTGCTAAGGAGAAACTATGATCACCATTGTCTTAAAAAAAATCAACCTCCCCCAACGTTTACCATGACTGCCACTGGCTCTTGATGGATTTTTTACCCCCAGGAGGGTATTCATGCATTCTGGACCTTGAATCATCTCCAATTCCAGGGAAGTGCCTTGAAACGATGAGGCTCAGTTGAATACCGCACAAATTACCCTTTTCCTCTTGTGGCAAACTCAACAACCGGGACTGTACCACACTCGTCCATCATCTCGAAAGAGCTAATCCCTTTTCCACATGTCCTTTCTCCATGACCTCACCCATGAAGCTTTGTTGCCTGCCATGAATGCATCATTTTTCCTAAACCCACTGAACGGATTTAAGGATTTTGTTGTTTGGCAGGTGGATGTCTTTTATAGACTGGAAGTCATTTTTAAGGTGTTTACAACTGCATTGTGAGAGAAACTCTGGGAAACTCTGATTCTTTTTAATGAGAAACTTGGATCGCCATGCTCACCTCTGCACAAGTTTTGGACTGGAAGCCCCAGCAACTCTATAAAGCTGTCAGTGTCGAGGCTGATCTTTTCAAAATGCTCAAACTCTTTCATACGAAGCAAAAGTGAGGTGCACAATATATCAAGTGGCTACTCTGGAAACTGATAGTTCTTAGAGCACAAATCTTTTAATGTCTAAAAGCTTCCAAGCTGAGGACGGCAATCAAAGATCACCCGATTCTTCAACAGGACGTTTTTTTGATTCCTCTGAAGTATGTAAACCTCTGTCCTTGCTGGAGGTAATCCAGTTGACACGTGGTTCATTGATTATTATGAACAAATTAATACAGTAATAGGGACTCATTAAAGTGAAATGAAATATGTATCATTTATGGATATGAGAATCAAGCGAATGGCCAAGTTAATGAACCTCCTTCTGTTTCTTCTACCTGCCAGGTAAACAGAGTTGTTCTCCCAAACATTCAGAATTTTCATAATTAGTAAATAAACATGCTGTGAGTTGGCAGTTGATTAGGTATAACAATGTCACTCACCCGTCTTGTGAGTGAGTGGTGTGTTTGAGGGAGGTGGGGTTTCGGATAAGCTTGTCAAGAGAGTTTACAAGGTCACAGAATCGGGGGCGGGACGCACGCTCTCTCTGCCAACAATCCAACATCAGCTGGTGCAGGGGGGCAGGGCAATCAGAGGGGCGGGGCAAACGGTAATCTTGTTCTATAGCATTGATCACCTGAGGAACAAAAACACACAAAATTGCACAAAAATTAGAATACAAAGGCATTTACCGATATTGCAGTTTTTAATATTGTGATACTTGTCTAATTTATCAGGGCTCATAATATGTTCACAATATTGTATTATGTGTTACTGGGACAAACTTGATCTCAGACTAGAAAACCTTCTCCCAAATAGGAACGACAGTTCCTTCTCCACAATGTGTCCTTCTCCACAATAACATCATTAACACACACTTACATCCTGGTTGCTCATGTCCCAATATGGCCGCTCTCCGAATGACATCACTTCCCACATGACGATGCCATAACTCCAGACATCAGAGGCGGAGGTGAATTTACGGAACGCGATCGCCTCAGGAGCCGTCCAGCGAATCGGAATCTTCCCACCCTGAGAAAAACGAAGGGGGATTAACATGATAAATGACAGGAGAATTTCAGGAAATTGAATAGTTATAAAAGTCAACCTAAACTAAATCTATCACAATAATGCTCTGTGTGTGTGTGTATGTGTGTGTGTGTGTGTGTGTGTGTGTGTGTGTGCGTATGTGTGTGTGTGTGTGTACTCACCAGCGAGCTGGTGTATGTTGGGTCTGAGGAACTCTCCGTGAGGAACCTGGACAGGCCGAAATCAGACACTTTACACACCAGGTTGCTGTTAACGAGGATGTTCCGGGCGGCGAGATCTCGGTGGACGAAGCCCATCTCACTCAGGTACTTCATCCCACTGGCTATACCACGGAGCATACCAACACACTGCAGGGGGGTGAACTGAGCTTCGTTCATCTACACAGGGACAGAACAAGGGAGAGAGAGAGGCACACACTGATTAAAACTCAGAAAAGTCTAGTAGTTTAGCAGGAATGCTGAATTGTATTTCAGCCAATAATACTGACTTAATGACAACTGGGGACTCAGAACTTCCTACCTCTACTGTCCAAGATCAGGAGCTTGAACAGATTCAGTGTGTTGTAGCATTTGGAACAGAACCATCAAGTGACTAATGTTCTACGTTCTACTAAGAACACTAGCTAGTCATGAACTCTAGGGTTCTAGTGACAGAGCCTACATGAACGCACCCTGAGGAATGAGTCGAGCGCTCCATTCTCCATGTACTCGGTGATGATCATGGAGGGACAGGAAGTGGTAATCACTCCCTCCAGGTGGATTATGTTGGGATGGTGGAACTGGCCCATGATTGACGCCTCCGACAGGAAGTCCCGCCTCTGCTTATCCGTGTATCCACCCTTTAGAGTCTTGATGGCCACGTAG
>CM040991.1:0-19907 GCA_022985145.1 Pangasius djambal
ACCCCATCACACCTCTACAGACCCCATCACACCTCTACAGACCCCATCACACCTCTACAGACCCCATCACACCTCTACAGACCCCATCACACCTCTACAGACCCCATCACACCTCTACAGACCCCATCACACCTCTACAAACTTCTACAGACCCTAGCAAACCTCTACAGACCCTAGCAAACCTCTACAGACCCTAGCAAACCTCTACAGACCCTAGCAAACCTCTACAGACCCTAGCAAACCTCTACAGACCCTAGCAAACCTCTACAGACCTCTACAGACCTCTACAGACCTCTACAGACCTCTACAGACCCTCCCAAACCTCTACAGACCCTCCCAAACCTCTACAGACCCTCCCAAACCTCTACAGACCTCTACAGACCCTATCAAACCTCTACAGACCCTATCAAACCTCTACAGACCCTATCAAACCTCTACAGACCTCTACAGGTCTGTACCTCATCCAAACCTACCAGAAGCCGTGGATGACTGCAGACCAGCTGGCAGATGTTTTCACAGACATCTTCAACAGCTCCCTGAGCAGCACGGTTGTTCCGACCTGCTTCAAGGCCGCCACCACCACCGTCCCCGTGCCAAAGAAGTCTTCAGTGTCCTGCCTCAATGACTACCGTCCCGTTGCACTTACAACCATCATCATGAAGTGCTTCGAGAGGCTCGTCATGAGGCACATCAAGACCCAGCTGCCTCCCTCACTGGACCCCCTGCAATTCGCTTACCGCCCCAACCGCTCAACAGACGAGGCCATCACCACCACCCTCCATCTGGCCCTCACCCACCTGGACAATAAAGACACTTATGTTAGAATGCTGTTCATAGACTTCAGCTCAGCATTCAATACAATCATTCCTCAGCACCTGATTGGAAAGCTGAACCTGCTGGGCATGAACACCTCCCTCTGTAACTGGATCCTGGACTTCCTGACTGGGAGACCTCAGTCAGTCCGGATCAGGAACAGCATCTCCAGCACCACCACACTGAGCACTGGGGCCCCACAGGGCTGTGTGCTCAGTCCACTGCTGTTCACTCTGCTGACTCACGACTGTGTACCAATACACAGCTCGAACCACATCATCAAGTTCGCCGATGACACGACCGTGGTGGGTCTCATCAGCAAGAACGAAGAGTCAGCATACAGAGAGGAGGTGCAGCGGCTAACGGACTGGTGCAGAGCCAACAACCTGTCTCTGAATGTCGACAAAACTAAAGAGATGGTTGTTGACTTCAGAAGAGCACAGAGTGACCACTCTCCGCTGAACATCGGCGGCTCCTCTGTGGAGATCGTCCAGAGCACCAAGTGTCTTGGTGTTCACCTGACGGAGAACCTCACCTGGTCGCTCAACACCAGCTCCATAACAAACAAAGCCCAGCAGCGCCTGTACTTTCTGCGAAGGCTGAGGAAAGCACATCTCCCACCCTCCATCCTCACCACGTTCTACAGAGGGACTATCGAGAGCATCCTGTGCAGCTGCATCACTGCCTGGTTTGGGAATTGCACTGTCTCAGATCGCAAGACCCTGCAGCGGATAGTGAGGACAGCTGAGAAGATCATTGGGGTCTCTCTTCCCTCCATCACAGACATTTACACCTCACGCTGCATCCACAAAGCCACCAGCATTGTGGACGACCCCACACACCCCTCTCACACACACACACACTTCACCCTCCTGCCGTCTGGTAACCCGTACCGGAGCATTCGGGCCCTCACAACCAGACTGTGCAATAGTTTCTTCCCTCATGCCATCAGACTCCTCAATACCTAGAACTGGACTGAAGGAACACACACACACACACACACACACACACACACTCTCTATGCTCTATGCACATGTTTTGCACATGTTTTATGCTGCTACTACTATGTTTACACTATTATCTTTACTGTTTACACTACTACTTCAGCTATTTATATCAAACTCAGTAACATTTGCACTATTGACACTATTGGTCACTTTAACAGAACTGCGTACTGGTCGGCGTTGTAGTCATTGTACTGTCTTGTTCTGTCCTGTGCGTCTGCACATGTTTGCACTTGTGCACTTTATGTAAAAATCTATGTAGTCCCTGTAGTTCTGTGTTGTTCTGTGTTTGTCTTATGTAGCACCTTGGTCCTGGAGAAACGTTGTTTCGTTTCACTATGTATATGGCCGAAATGACAATAAACTCCACTTTGACTTTTGACTTTGACTACAGACCCTATCAAACCTCTGCACACACTATCAAACCTCTGCAGACCTCTAGAGACCCTATCAAACTTCTACAGACCTCTAAAAACCTCTACAGACCTCTAAAAACCTCTACAGACCCCATCAAACCTCTACAGACCCCATCAAACCTCTACAGTAAAATTTAGAAGTCTAAGGTCTGGGCTCAGGACAGAGATTGTTATATCCAGTAATTAAATAAAGAGGAGGGCTACATGATAAGGAAAAGGTCATTATATACTGTAATATGCTGTCACCACTAGATGGCAGCAGATTCCCTACAAATTAATGAAAACACGGTGCAGCCACAGGCGTATGAGGACAAACAGGTTCAGTGTAAAAGAGTGTGATAAATATTTTCCCTGTTAGGTCACCAGACTCTTCACCGAGCCGCCAAGCTGGCTCTGCAGGTGTTTAGAGCAAACAGATACACTGCAGCCTAATCTGTCAAATTAGGCCACCAAACAAGGCCACATTTTCCTCCACCTCACAAAACAACTTAAACAATGAATAGACCAAAAAGCTAAACTTAACATCAGCACTGTTTATGACAAGATAGTATTAACCGTCAGTGTGCAAACTGAAATTATAAATTAATCTCCACATCTTTAATTTAGTTTTATCTATACAAGAATCATTTTTACTATTAAGTTTCCAGGGATTGTTCTATTAAACTTGAAAGTCAAAACTGTTGCAGACTTGGAACACTATTTAACACCAGTGTACAATATTCAGCACCACTCAATACCAGTGAATACCTGGTGTTTCCCACACTGTAAAATACTGTGTATAAACACTTCTAACTTTGTGGTAACAGTTTGGGGAAGAAACAAATGGGTGTTATGGTCATCTTTTGGCCAAATAATGCACTTCACCATACTTAGTGAGAGAAAGCTGAGAAAAGCCCTGATGTATAGACTCCGTGAACACAGGCTGGCTATAGGAGAGAGGAGGAGGAGGAAGAAAAAAAAAAAAAAAAAAAAAAAACGTGACTCGCCAGAGATGAATGGCTATACTCTCACCTGGAAGAGGTGGAAATAGGAGCTGCACTTCCTAACAGAATGCCCTAAAATCAACAACACGATTAGAAAAACATTTTACCAGAAAATACGCACCACCATGGCTGCATTCGAGGAATGCCCCGACACTGCTAAACTCACATATGTACTGGGGTAGCAAAGTCATCTTGCCATCATCTCAGGGACAACCAGCGAGGCAAGTCTGAAATATTTATAAATTTAAATATTTAACTCCTTTTCATCTGCTATTCTTTGTTAATCTTTGATTTGTTAAGTTTTCTATAAGGAAATGTTCATTGAACATTGATGGAAGGAGTCTCCAATGTTGACACCTTGTAACAGTCAAAGGTAAAGCTGTAGCTAATTTTTACAACAACATCTTCAAGACAGGAGTTAACATACTTTCTGTAACATGCTAAGCTGCATGTTGTCTTCGAGAGAGGGGGGGGGGGGGGAGAGGCTGGTGAAGGATCGCTGGTGTTTATAGCTGCTATAATGTAAGTGACAACAGGAACTAACTTGTTTTGATAAAAAGCACCAATACAGTAATACAGACTGTAAGGGTTGGCAAATTGCTGTGGTGTCGGAGAAATAAAACACTGAATTTGCTGTTATAGGAATATAATCAACTTTAGGGTGGTTGAATTTAAACTTACGACAGAAGGAGAGAGCGACAGAGAGAAAGAAAAATAGACAGGAAGAGATAGATAGAGAGAGAGAGAGAGAGAGAGAGAGAGAGAGAGAGAACACTGAGATCAGTCTAAATCAGTGGTCAGACCTCCTAAGAGTCTTCCAGATGATCAAGACACACACACATACACACACATCCATAACAGCTCTGATCCGACTGCGGCAGTGAGAAAACAAACAAGTGTGAATACAAGCAGCGTAACAGAGCTTCACATAAATAAACTGATGAAACACACTAATAATTTATTTTTTTAAACAATCACGCACGAGCTAAAGCTTTTAACCGTAATCCTCAGCTCTGTGTGTGTGTGACAAGAGAGGAAGTTGGATTACTGAATGATTTTAAAAGCTTTGTTCTTACAAGATAAATCACCACTGTGTATTTACAACCAGATAACATTTCCATGGTAATATCAAGCCAGCAACCAATCAAAATTCAGACCCCTCTAATAAATGCACACACACTCCCTATTATGTAAACAATATCTTAAGTAGGAGACCTGTGTGTGAGTGAGAAAGGCCTAGTTTTATGTTATTAAGCTGAAAGATAAATCTGTCCAAAATAATGTGCAAATTTAAATAGTAATTTAATTCTTTAACACGTTTAAGGTCAGCATTGGAACCAACACCTTCAGCATCATTACCTTTATTCATTTAGGAACATGGCCAATATGGCAGGAATCAGAGGGGCGGTGTTATTGCAGGTTACATTTTTCAAAATCATCCAAAGTGAACTGTGACAAAACTGAACTGATCTTCGTACCAGTTCAGAACTTCCCTCTGCTGTACTTCACTCACATCCACCACATCTTGCACATTTCTTATTTAAAATCATACCAATAGAACCTTTTTCTGATTATACAATCTGTTTCAATCCTCTCTCTATCTCTCTCTGACACACACACCTTACTTGAGTATAGCTGTGTGTTCTCTCTTCTTTCTGCTTCATGACCACCTGAAGTTCATGCGTCTCTCCTACTAAAGTCACTCTACTGGCTTCGTGCTGCAGCAGCCACCATCACCTCATGTCCTCACCTACATACAAGTCAAGTGGAGTTTATTGTCATTTCAGCCATATACAAGTACATAGTGAAACGAAACAACGTTTCTCCAGGACCAAGGTGCTACATAAGACAAACACAGAACTACAGGGACGACATAATTTATACATAAAGTGCACAAGTGCAAACATGTGCAGACAGCACAAGACAGTACAATGACTACAGCGCCGACCAGTACACAGCGGTACAGAAAATGGATGGATGGATGGATATCAATGAATTGGCCTCCATTTTACAGCAGTCTGCAGTGCCCACTTTCAGTACATGACTCAGAGATTAAACTCCTGCTGTATGCAGATAACTTGGTCCTGCTGTCCCCCACAGCTCAGCGTCTACAGCAGTACTTGGACCTGCTGCAGCAGTACTGTCAGACCTGGGCCCTGACAGTCAACCTCAAAAAAACTAAAATTATCAACTTCCAAAAAAGATCCAATTCTCAGGGAGCAACACACACATTTAGATTAGATACACATGAAACTGAACATTCCAAAAGTTATACTTACCTAGGACTAAAAATGAGTTGCTCAGGAAACTTCAACCTGGCAGTGAATGAACAGAGAGAAAAAGCATGCACAGCTTTCTACGCCCTAAAAGGACAAACGTTTGTATAAATTCCAAGTAGAATTTGGCTCAAAATATTTGAAACAGTGATTCGCTTACCCATCACCAATTTGACAAATGGGACAAACATCCAGTTGAGACTCTGCATGTGGACTTCTGCAAAATAATTTTAAAGGTGCACAGAAATGCCATGAACAACACATGCAGGGCAGAATCAGGTAGATATCTATTATAAAAATACCAAAAAAAAAGGGCAATCCAATTCTGGAAATGCCTAAGAGAGCAACACACATTATAATAAAGCTCTGCACAAACACACATTAACACACCACCAACATCATTATAAAGCTCTGCAATACCAAGAGTTGAGCAAAGACACCAGTCCCCTCATCCAACTGGTCCTGAGTCACTGCTCTTTAACCCCTTTAATACACACTAACACACCATAACACACTAAGAAAATAAATACTCAAATACTCAGGAACAGAAGAAATTTGCAAACCCAATTAGAATCAACCAAATTACACACACACACACACACACAAACACACACTGAAAGTGAACTATTTGAGCTATTGGGAAACCCAAACTAAACTCCAGAGTAAAATACAGCGTTATCTGGCCCTAAATAGGCAGTACAGCATGGCAGATTATCTGAGCGCAGTGACTGATCCAAAACTGAGAAACACCTTAACAAAGTACAGACGCAACAAGCATGGCTTGGTCATCGAGACGGCCGACCAGCAGCGCACGCTAAATAAAATGGAGACAGAGCTGCACTTCCTCACTGAATGCACTAAATATAAGCCACATTCCAACTGAATTCTTCACCAAAATGAACAAAATCATCCCAAGTTTTAACTGCCGCCTCTCAGACCCCAACAAACTGCCTCACCTACTGGGGAGCACAGAGAGAGCTGCACACTAGCTGTCCTTGATGATTAAACAAATAAAAAGAAGGGGGGAAAAAAACAAAAATAGACAAAAAAAAACCATGAACAACTAAAACAAAAACTAGACTAAGGCAAGACAAAAACAGCTCAACATAAAACAAAAGCTACTCATGATGCAAATACACTATAACAGTAGATAAAAATATAGAGTCCATACCACAGCTACACAATGCGTCATCACAACAGAGGCACAACACAGAACTTAAACAGGGTGACTAATTAGAGGAACATAAATGAGGTGTGCACAAACACAGGAAGTGAAGCAGACAAAAAAGAATTTTAAAAATGTGAGTGATGGTGCCCTCTGGTGGTCTGGGGCGGGGGCGGGGGCGGGGGGGTTATTGTCCATGGTGGGCCTGACAACTAGTGTTTCTTTTTAACTGTATTGTTGAATGTATGTACATTTGTTTCTATCACATTATTTCAGTAATTATTTTTCTGACTTGTTCCCAGAGTGTGTATCCAAGCTTTGACAATATAAATGTTAATATTTGTCATACCAATAAAGCAGCCTTGAATTTGAATTTAAATTTGAGAGAGAGAGAGAGAGAGAGAGAGAGAGAGAGAGAGACAGAAAGGGGGACAGAAACACCAACAGAGAGAGAGAGAGTTCATCTAATATATCTCAACACACATTATTCTACTTTGTATTTGTTTTATTTTCAGGGTTCTGAGTTACATCACTTGTGTTTCTTTTTAACTGTCTTTAATTTGTTTCTATCTATTGTTAGTTTTCTAATTTGTTCCCATGGTTCGTATCCAAGCTTTGGCAACACAAATGTTATATTTGTCAGCCAATAAAGCAACCTTCGAATTTGAATTGAGAAACAGAGAAAGAGGCAGAGAGATAGAGTGAGACAAACGCAGAGAGGCAGAGAGCAAGAGAGAAAAATTCTTACTACATGCAGACGATTTGGTTTTGCTCAGTCCCACAGCACTTTCCTGACGTTCAATAAAATCACACAAATTAAACTACAAGTTTACTTGTTTAAATTCCACTCTCACTTATCCCGATCCATCCCCAATCATATCACCACAATGCTTTCATCAACCACTGCTTATGTGATAAGGGGAAAATTAAATGTGTTGCATGATGTTTTTCTATATATTTATGTTTGAGTTCACTTGGATTGCTGTTTTTCTTTTGTGTGGGTTACTGTATTTTTTCTTATTTTTTTGTTTGTAAGCAGTATTCCAAGCCACACCCTTACCTGTCAGTTGAACTAACAATGAGAGATTGACGTTGATTAGAGTCGCAGGACGCGGGTTGGCAGCACCGTGTGAGCGCAACTGGAATCGGCCTAACCAGGGGCGAGTAAGAGAGGAGACTTGTTGCTTCGGCGTCCTCTGTAATGAACGCTTCACGTGTGGCGAGACGGCTGATGGCTGTGAGCAGAGGAATCAGCGGTTTGCGAAGCGCTGTTGGACTAGAAGCATGCGAGACGGGTGGATGGCGGCTGTGGAGACGAGAGTTAACACTGACGTGATTCTTCGGCACGTCATTACATCTGACTGGATAGCAGGGTCGCTATCCGGTCACGCTGTGAGTACTATTGATTCTGATCTAGCGGTGGCCTACTAATATTCCGTCAATCACCTGTAAAGGAAGAGAGCGAGTCTACCATCAGACTGGATGATTTTATTAAACAAGTGACTTAAGTCGGCCGATATTTTTGCTTGTTTTTTAGGATATATTAGTTTTACTGAATAGATAATCTGTGTGGATATTAAGTGCCGTGAGGTTAGTGTGTTGGATTCTGGCAGTTGTTTTTTCTATTTTCCAGCACTGCCACTCCGGCGGCCTTTTTTGGGGGACTGAGAGTAAAGGAACGACGGCTGTGATTCCTGCTGCCAGCTGAGACTGTTTTAAATCTGGACTGCTTACTGAGTGTGGACTTTGGACTTGATTCTCTTTTTTTTATTCTTTTTGATGCATTGATTGTAATAAAGAGCTGTTGTGCTTGAGTTTTTTTGTTGGGTGTTGTTTTCCACTGTTCCATCCCCTGATAACAAACCTGTATTAATGGTGAGTTCCTGGGGTCTCAGGTTTATACTCTAGGTGGCGTAGTCGGTTGTAAAGAAGTTTTTATTAATTTGATTTGGTGTCATCTCCCGTTGACACTTACACCCAGACACTGACCCGCTCAAACACATTAAATAAAAATATCATTAAAAATATCATCTCAAAAACCACTCTAAGTGATCACTTTCGTAGAGGTTAACTGCCAAGCTGCCACTGCTGGGAATTTGAGCAAAGTCTTTAACCCTAAATTGCTCAGTTGCATAAATAAGATAAATGTAAGTCGCTTTGGATAAAGGTGTGTGCCAAATGCCATACATAAATAATTGCTACCTTCTTTTAGCTATTGCTTGTTCTGAGGAGTTTCTCCCTTCAGTCTCCTCTTCAGGAGGTGAAATGCTGCTCAGTTGGGTGAAGGTCTGTTGATGGACTTGTTCAGTCTAAAACCTTCCACTTTCCCCCTGATGAAGTGCTTTGTTGTCTTGCTGCATGATGAAGTTCCTCCCAATTAGATTGGATGCATTTCTCTGTAAATTGTCAGACAGAATGTTTCTGTAGACTTCTGAATTCATTCTGCTGCTACAATCATGAGCTCCATCATCAATAAAGATGAGTGAGTCTGTTCCAGAAGCAGCCATGCAAGCCCAAGCCTTGACACTACCTCCACCGTGCTTGGATCATGAGCAGATCCTTTCTTTCTCCACACTTTGACCCTCCCATCACTTTGGTAGAGATTAATTTTGGTTCCAGAACTTCTGTGGACCATCTCTGTATTTCTTTGCGAATTCCAGTCCGGCCGTCTGATTCTTACTGCTGTTGAGAGGTTTGCATCTTTTGGTGTGGCCTCTATATTTCTGCTCTTGAAGACATCTTCAAACAGTGGATTGTGATACCTTCACCGCTGCCCTGTGGAGGTTGTTGGTGATGTCACTGACTGTTGTTTTTCGGTTTTGCTTCACAGCTCTCAAAATGTTTCCGTCATCAGCTGCTGTTATTTTCCTTGGCCGACCTGTTCCATGTCTGGTTGTTAGTACATCAGAGGTTTCTTTCTTTTTCAGGACATTCAAAATTGTTGTATTCCCAATGCTTGTGCAGTGGTTCTGATTGATTTTCCCTCTTTTCTCCCATAGATGGCTCTCTGGATTTCATGCTGGTTTTTCCTTTTTAACAACAAATGCAGTCTTCACAGGTGAAACCCAGGGCTCAAACCCAGAGTAGACATTCAGAGCTATTCATTGTTTAAACAATCAATCTAACAGGACTCACCTGGGCAACAAGAAACACCTGTCAGTCACATATTCCAATATTTTTGATCACTTGAAAAATGGCTTGGTTCAAACAAAAGGTGTCATGTTTAACACATCTAAATATAAATATCAGAAAATGATCTATTGTCTCATATTCATCTTTGTATAGTGTATAGCAAAAACAAAAGAATTGGCCTTACTGTTCCAATACTTTCAGAGAGAATGTATGTATATATGAATTTGTATCTGTTTCTGTTTGCTCGTTTTTTGTTTTTTAATTTATTTACCTAACTACCTATTTATTTGTTTTTAAAAATATCATTATTAGGATAGTTAGTTTTGTTACTTTACACTATTTAATGTTTCAGCAAAGGTTAGTTGTGAATTACAATTCATGCCAATAAATCAGTTTTTTTTTTTTATTTGAGAGAGAGACTCGCACGACTGTGTGAAAGTCAAGCAGCAGATTGCTGATTAATCACTCTGCTTCTAACTTGCTGTAATTAATCACTTCTTACAGTTAAAACATCACCTGCAGTTTGGGGGTAAAAATCAGCAGGAGATTAAAGTTAATCACACAGCAGTGCTGAAAACCTATAGAGAGATAGAGAGAGAGAAAGAAAGAGAGAGATGGAGAGGGAGAGACGGGGGGAGACCGAGACAGAGAGAAATAGAGACAGACAGAGAGGGAGTGAGAGAGAGACAGAGAGAGGGGAGACCTCACACACACCTTGATAGTAGCTCATCATTTCACTTACACTTTGGCAAAAAATCACAGTCACACCAATAAAGCTCTCTGATCTGAACTGAGAAAGTTTTTTTTTTTTTTTTATTTAAAAATTAGCAAAAGAATACAATTTACAGAATATGCAATAACAAAACAGACCAAAACTGTATAGAACCAAAAATGTAAAATATTAAACAGGCAGAAAGAAACAGGGAGACATGACAGCTACAACCACCAACAGCCCCGCCCCCTCCTATGTTCACAGGTTTCAGCGCGTGTGGGAATGACATCGGGTCTCACTGCTTAAGGCTAGGCTAATTCTATGCTAAACCTAACCTCAATAAATCAAAGCAAATGATTTGACTATTTTAGGTTTTCAAATTAAAAAGTATATTTTGTCACATCCCTACATTTCTATCACTATAGTAACATTGTGATATCCACAGACAGATAACACACCCTGCTGACACTGAGTCACTGTGTTTATTACAATCTGATGTGAAACCGCAGTCACACCGAAACTGAAAACAATCAACCTGGTGAAAAACAGGTATTTGTACAGTACAGGACAAAGGGATTTATCATTATTACCTTCATCGCCACCATCAACTTTAAAGCACAGAGCTCCATCAGAACTGTGTCGCGATCTGCAGAAAACTCAAAATGCTCTAATTACAGTAACTATTTTCACACAAGTTTATAGATAAAATTTATTTACTTTGTAGATATTACTTCATTTTTGACTGCATTTTCCCAAAGTGAAATCCTTCATCTGCCAGAATTAACCTTTCACACACACAGACACACACAGACACACACAGAGAACAGCGAGGATCACCTCGTCAGTCCAGGCTCAGACAGTAACCCTTGACATGTGTTACAGGGTCAGGGCCACCAGCAGCGTGGCGCCATCAGAAGGTCCTGGAGTCTTATTTATCAAAGTATGAGCAGAACAAGTTCTAATTCAGTGTGGCATTTTCACACGTACAGCCAGTGGCACAGAATAGATGCTGATAAATCCACATGCCACAGTTCTCAGCTCGTGCACGGCCACACTCATTTACATAAAGAAACGCTTCCAAATCGCCATATATGGTAAACCAACTGGATTTTATGGCCACATGCTTGCAATCCATTGCCCCAACTGAATTTGAAAAATCTGCAATAGCGTGAAAGTTTCTCCTTATTTTAGTCTTTTCCGCTGCTGTTTTTGGAACTGTTATATGAAAGAAGAGTTTCATAAACTTTTCTACCACCAGGGGTTTCAGCATACACATGATCAGGAGTAGTTCCAAATATAAGCACATTCTCACTCACACGAAGAATTTTTATAAATCACATTCTACACATAGAAACCTGTATGAACAGATTACACACTGTTAACCTCCGAAGTTAGAATTTTGCTAATATCCCGACTGATCGAAAGAGAACGTCACATCACTGATGAGAGAAACGTTTTTAAGTCTGTAATGGGAGGTGGTTTCTGCCCTGGTTCTTGCCCTTGGTTCCTGCTCTGGTATGTGTTCCAGTAGCTTGATGAAGAACCATCAGAGCTTCACTAAAGCATTCTTACATGCTAAATAAAAACAAGGCTAACTGGCTAACTCGCTAAGCAACTTCACCAGCAGGAGAGGAGGGGAAAGAAAAGGCTATTCAATTACTGATTGAATCAGTGGAACCACACCACCAAAAAACAGGGCATTTCATAATTTCAGCCTTCATCTGCGGCAGACGGATTCTCACCAAACTGCTGAAAATTATTTTAGAGGAAAAAACACAGTACTTCGGCTACATCTTACTACACACGACACCTGAAAATAAATTTAAAATAAAACCATTCATTTATTTACAGGGCAGAATCTGATTTATCCACTTCTACACACACACACACACACACACACACACACACACACACACACACACACACACACATCTTTATGCATGTCCTTCTGCTCATGATCTGGAAGAATAAATCGTGAATTCAGTACGTGATGTCCCTCTCGGCCACTCCACCGCTACACGATGGATCCGTCCCGGTTCTGCGCCGGGGTCATGACCGGAACCGCCCCCATGCGGCTGAGGTTGGGGCCGGCGACCCTGCTGGGTGGGTTGACGGGGTTGTGGCTGGGTGGAGGAACAGGGACGTGGCTAGGCGGCGCCTCGTACTCCTCAGACGGAATCTTGTTGTACTGGGACTTGGTGTACTCATGCAGGTTGGAGGGAGACATGGAGCCGAGAGACGAGCGCTGACTCCCCACACTGGTGAAACTGCGGGCGGTGGAGATCCGGCTCTTTGGGGCAGGAACATCCTCTCTGTGGAACAGAGAAAGTTAAGCACGTCACACACAAACACACAAAAGCGATCTGAACAGTGTCCAGTGGAAGTGTATTCAAAAGGTCCAATCTGGACTAGTGGTGTTTCGTTCGTGAACGAATCTGTTTTTTTGAACAAATCTATCAAATGAACAAATCGTCCTCGTTCACTTCCATGTACGGACTCATTTTTCGTTCATTTAAGTGCTGCCCGTGTAAAACACGTGACTGCTTTGGCAGCATTTCTTGCTATTTATAGACTGCATTAGAGTGCGGGCTGAGCAGGAGCATATCATTGGTTGGACCTTTTGAAAGAATACGCCTCTTACTGAATGACACTTGGTGTTGAGTCTGAACGAGACCGGTACTGATTCTCTACGGACTGAGACATGACATACGTGGTTGTTCACAACTTGTTCAGGAACCATATGATCAGACTGGACCTTGTCGGTCGTGAACGAATGAGACGTCATTCATTCAGTTCGGATGCGAGTCTTACTGGTTCAACAAGAGGACAGAAGAACAAGAAGGAGCATGTCTTTGGCTGGACGTACTGAACGAATACTGAACGAGAGCGGTAGACCTACTGATTCTGAGCGAACTGGTACTTGAAGAAACTAGGTGAAGGAACGAGGATCTGCTGACTCATTGATTTCGGCTTGGCTGATATACGCAGGTCGTTCGTTCAGTCTGCCACCCTTTTAACAAAAGAGAAGAGGGTGGAACAGTGCATTTGAAAAGTGTGTAGCACTAAGATGAGCCTTACGTTGTCTTGTTCATAGCATAATCCGCTATACATGTGAATGTGTAAAATGACTGACTATTTTTTAAATTATTGTAGCACTGACTACAACTTTATACACGTATGTAAAAATGCTTTTTTTCCCCCCGTACATTCGTATCGTCATTTGTGAGCACTCTCTCAAATCTAGCCTGCACTGACCGAAATGTGTTTCTTGAAAATGAATTCACCAGACCTTCTTTACTGCAGGGGTTACTGCAGAACTAAAAGTGAGAAACAATGCTCTAAATAATTAAAAGACAAAAATTACCAAAATTACAAAGAGTCCTAATGCTCTCTGTAATAAACTCCCCTGGAGCTGTACTAATGTCTCAGGGTGTGTTCACTCCTGCCTGGTTTGATGCAGATCTTCTAAATTTTTCTCTAGTTCAGTCTGTTTTGACAGATGTGAACTCCACTCACACCCAGTGTGCAAGAAAACACCTGGATTCTGGTCCACCAAAAAACAGGGTCTCGGGTCAGGGTCATGGAGTTTACTGCGCAATGAAACTTCACTCACAGACTCAGTGTAACGATGAGGTCACCATTCAGTCTCACACACACACACACACACACACACACACACACACACACACACACACACACACACACACACACACACACAGCTCCCCAGTACCCAGCATGCAGCACTGCAGGGGGATTGGTTTAATCCCCTTTATCCCATCCAGACAAAAAAGGCAGCTCACAGAGAGGAGGCGGGGGTCTTGTCAGCTGTACACACACCCAGACCCATCCACACACACACACACACACACACACACACACACACACACACACACACACACACACACAGAAGAGGAGCATGGACTAAACAAAGTGCTAATGTGATTAGCACAGCAATTCAGAGTAGATAGTGTCAGAAATGTATGTGTGTGTCTGAAATGTCTGTGTGTGTATTAGAGTTTTGTGTGTGTGTCTGTAACAGTTACACAATGGCATCTGACTCAGAAGCTTAGTGTCCTCGCTCACTGTGATCAGTCTGGGTTTATGATCAGCGAGTGTAAATCACACAGGGGGGTGTGTGTGTGTGTGTGTATGTGAGTGTGTGTCTGTGTACACGTACCTGATCTCATAGGAAATCTCCTTCTCGTACTTCTTTCTCTGACGAGCGCGACAGCAGCAGAACAGGAGCAGAGCCAAGAGGAGCAGGAACAACAACACTCCGATTACTGACCCCGCTATCACACCCGCTGTGTTTGGGGCTAGAGAGAGAGAAAGACAGAGAGAAAGAGAGAGAGAGAGAGAGAGAGAAAGAGAGAGGGAGAGAGAGTGTAAGACCTTTACTCTGAGTATCAGTGAGTACAATAGACAGGTTTACAAACTGCAACAAGGAATATGAGCTCAAAGTGCAGAATTTCAGCTTTAATTTGAGAGTATTCAAACTCAGGGACCGAAAGCAATTGGACAATGTGGTATTTTACTGCTGAGAGTGTGGCATTCACTCCTGCTGACACCTCTAATAAATCTGTGTGTGAGTGAGAGACAGACACACGCAGCCCACACTGCCAGACATACCTTTAATTACCGATATATGTAACTGAATATTTGTTTTCCTGATCTTCTAAGATTAAACATGGAGGTTAAGAAGAGTTCAAAGTGATAAAACTAATATTTGTCTGATGGATTGCTCGTGTTGGCGGAAGTACAGGTTAGAGAACAGTCAGTCATGTGACTGGAGGAGCTGTGGGTGGGTGAGTAGGAGGACAACATACAGCCAAACCAAATTAAGAGAAAATTGGTGTTGAAAATAAAAGATTTAATTAAATATGACTCCTGGTCTTGTTGTGCCTGTACCTGGAAGTACTTGTGTGTGTCTGTGTGTAGTTGTTACTCACGTGTTGTGATTTTGAGCTCCAACACACACTGTTCGGCTCCCACTCGGTTCTCCGCAGTGCAGAGGTAACTCCCTGACACCGCCATCGTCGCATTACGGATCTTCACCGTCCCTGCAGCAACATCTGACCCACACACACACACACACACACACACACACACCCCTACAGTCCAACACTGGCTTCTACACCAACACTGCAATGTGAATGTGTGTATGTATCTGTGTGTGTGTAGCATGGTTTATACGTCTGTATTTATATTAACAAGCTTGTCCTCCAAAACTGCTTTCTAAAAGTGTACTCTGTTATAAACCTTAAAACAGCTTGTGACAGAAACGGATGAAAAACGCTGTGTATAACTCTCAGTGTAAACAGATTCACTGTGTTAGTCTCTCAGACCGGTGTCTTTAATAAACACTGTCTTTAATAAAAACAGGGTTAGGTGAACGAGTATAAAGCGAGTCGTCCCTGTGCTTCATGTTCACTTCACACACAGAAAACGTTACTGTATAATGGATTTATTTTCAATAAATTACAATCATGATATTGTGTTAATATAAATACATAATGCGTGGAGCTTTATAAAAGCTGTAGTTCATTATAATGTCCAGGTTTTTTTGTAATCCTTCAGGATCACACACTTGACTTTCTCTTTCTTATAACACACTCCCGATAAAACACAGTGTAGGTGACGTAAACCACAGCAACTCAATAACAATAAAATCTAAAGCTTCATCAGTCGGTGACGGATAAAGCTGTGGATTTAAACACTAGTTAAACTGAAGTACTTCGATACGAGAGCCGCTCATCCTGCTGAATACAGACGAGTTAAAACACTTCAGAAATACATTCAGTGTTTCACTCAGTTTATGATTAACCACATGAGGTTTCTTTTTCCCAGCACTTTACGAAACCACATTAGACTCATGTTGCCTTCTATTTATTTTTCATGGGACTCGCCTTTGTTCTAATTCGGTAAATTCTGGTGCGGTTCACGTGACAGTGCCTCCTAACGCTCACGTTACGTGCAAGTGTGAGTACTTCACCAGGAGTGCCGGTGCATGACATCCCGACGCGCTCGCAGAGACGCACACACAGAAGTATACGCATCAGCCCTTACCCAGCACAGCATTAGCGGGCAGCAGCTTGCTGTCGCTGGTCTTCTCCCACGTGTACTGCATCGGACTCGTCCCATCAGTGGATTTACACCGCAGAACAACCTCATTCCCCACATATGGAGAACCCTCGATAGAACACCGGGGCTTAGAGGGACGCACTGAGACACAGACAGACAGAGAGACAAACAGATGAATGGACAGCGAGAAGAACAGAAATTCAGAAAGAGTTACAAAGATGACAAAGACAGTTATAAAGATGTTATAAACAGACACTGAATGCACTCAACACGCTGCAGGAGATCATGGGGAGTGAGGAATGTAGGGTGGTTTTGTGTGTGCGTGTGTGTGTCTGTGTGTGTCTGTGTGTGATGGGGGGGGGGGGGTCTAGTGGGGTGTGCTGCGTCACTTACTCCACTGATCCCTCAATAACCCCACCCCCACGCCACCCCCACACCACCCACTAACACACACCATCAAGATGATGATCACAGCTGCTGTCAATCAACTTAATGAAACCCAGAACATCAGGACAAAGAGACAAGGACACCAGGGGAAGGGGGGGTGGGTTCACGACACAGGCTTAAATCCCCCCCCCCACCCCCACCCACAGCGAGCAACTCAGGAGATGTGAATTCAAAACCAAACCTCAAAATAAACACCTCACATCTGGAGTACAGAAGAGAGGGAGAGACAGAGAGACAGAGACAGACAGAGAGACAGAGACAGACAGAGACAGAGACAGACAGAGAGACAGAGACAGACAGAGACAGAGAGAGACAGACAGAGACAGAGAGAGACAGACAGAGACAGAGAGAGACAGAGACAGAGGGACAGAGACAGAGGGACAGACAGAGAGACAGACAGAGAGACAGACAGAGAGACAGAGAGACAGACAGAGAGACAGAGAGAGAGAGAGACAGAGAGAGAGAGAGAGAGAGAGAGAGAGAGAGAGAGAGAGAGAGAGAGAGAGAGAGAGAGAGAGAGAGAGAGAGAGAGAGAGAGAGAGAGACAGACAGAGAGACAGAGACAGAGAGACAGAGACAGAGACAGAGAGAGAGAGACAGAGACAGACAGAGAGAGTGTATGTGTGTTGCTGTGATGACACTGATGCGGAATCTTTAAAACTATGACTGACATTAAATGCTGCTGCTGAATAGGTGTAAGATCAAAGCTTTCATGTGTGTGTGCGCTGAGTGCTGCGTTTCTGATGTTCACTGCCAAACATCATAATAATAAACAAATAAACAAACTTTAAAATTGAGTATTTTGAGTTTGTATATCAGAGACAGTATCTCTCTTATACCACAGCGATCTGCCCAGTTATCATTTTTAATACGCGAATGAATGACACATCAGGCTTTTGAACTGTCTGTAGTTACGTTTAACGTTAGGGGATGTGTGTGAGACTCGAGTCTTCAGGACAGAGGCTTTGTGGTTTCTCTGTAACATGACAAACTTCAAAAGAGAGGAAAAAAGAGGCTGATGAGGGAACGACTGCTATAAAGTAAGTGAGAACAGGAACTGACTCCTGTGTCAGAAAACTTACTGACTTTACAAACTGGTGGCACTGGAGACTCCTTCCATTAATGATTTAAATATTAATGATAAATAAATGTCTCCTTACGGAAAACATCACCGTATCAATGATTACACACTTTTACGTTATATAACACATTTTAATCTGTTTATTACTATTATTCTTAGATTTTGTGAAGCACCTGCCGTACACATACCTGTGAATGAACTGTTACTATAAAAACAATAACGTGTTGTTCAGTACATTGATATAAACCTGTGATTTATATTACAGTCATAAATATTCAGATGGGTATTGTTACAGAAAACTAATCCACACTTTCTGAGACGTTAACTGTGGCGTAGTATAATTACTCTATTCAACTCACATTCAGTGTTAAAAGAAAACTGACTGAGCCATCAGTGATTTGTGACCTGCTTAAAATCCCAGCACTCCCAATCTACAATACCTTTCTACATCCCTGCTACTTCCTGTTTATCACATCACACAGCATGCTGAAGAGTGTGAGTGTGTGTATGTGTGTGTGTGTGTGTCAGGAGCCAGTGTCCTTGGTCTGCTCTCTGTGTGTGTGTGTGTGTGTGTGTGTGTGTGTGTGTACTGCTTAATATGAGACACACGTAAACACCCAGACAGCATCTGCTCTGAATGCAGGTGCACACGGGCGCAGCAGAGAGAAACAGCAGTGCAGTGCTCAGCCAATCACAGCTCATCTCACTGTAAACTCAGCTGTTCCCTCTGTGCTAATAGTCATGTAATGTTACTGAAGATGTCAGGCTGCACCACAAACCTGCAGTCACAACACACACACACACACACACACACAGTTCCACTGGACTTACTAAACACCTACAGCAGTTTCTGAGGGAGAAGGCTGAACTGTGCTGCACTTACCCATGACAGTGAGCAGGACCTTCTTGCTGCCGATGCCTGGAACTTTCTTGACTTTACACTGGTAGGTGCCGGTGTCTGAGGCGATCAGACCCATTATTGTGATGGAGGCGTCACCGTTCTTTGGGTCGGGGGAGTTAAAGTGCACTCTGCCCTTTAGAGGGGGGTAATAATCCTCATACGCCCTGTCCCCCGAGTACAGGATCACCTGCGTGCGCACGCGCACACACACACACACACACACACACACACACACACACACACACACACACACAGATTCTCATGTGCTCTGCATCAGAAATTATATAATGATTCTCTTCATAAAACTACTACGATGCAAGATTGTGAAAGTGTGAGTGTGTGGAGATAAACGCGACCAAGAGATTGTGTGTGTGTAAACACCTGTGTGTGAGTAAACACCTGTGTGTGAGTAAACACCTGTGTGTGAGTGTAAACATGAATGTGTGTGAAAATAATGATTTATTTGGCTTTGCTTTACCTTTATTTTTTTTATTTTCACAAAGAATTAATAATAATAATAATAATAATAATAACTTATGATCATTTTTAAACTTTTTATTTAACGCTGTCAGAATACTAATACAGTAAACATGACAAATGCCTTCTTTAAATTCTAGGCCACAGCTTTTTTATTTGACTCGGGAGCAAGAGGAAAGAAAGCACGAGTCTCGGTGCCCAGAGAACTGAGGTGCTCTCGCACGCTCGCCTCACTGCTCCCCGCACGCCCGCCTCACTGCTCCCCGCACGCCCGCCTCACTGCTCCCCGCACGCCCGCCTCACTGCTCCCGCACGCTCGCTCGCCTCACTGCTCCCGCACGCTCGCTCGCCTCACTGCTCCCCGCACGCTCGCTCGCCTCACTGCTCCCGCACGCTCGCTCGCCTCACTGCTCCCGCAC
>CM040991.1:24665-39913 GCA_022985145.1 Pangasius djambal
ACACACACACACACTCTCTCTCTCTCTCACACACACACACACTCTCACACACACACACACTCTCACACACACACTGCAGGGTTTATTACTGTTCAGACTGTCACAGGTGTGCAGTTCCCTGTGTTCCGTCAAACATTAACTAACACACACAATGAGAACACACACACACACACACACACAATTACAGATACACACACGCACAATTACAGATACACACACGCACAATTACAGATACACACACGCACAATTACAGATACACACACGCACAATTACAGATACACACACACTTTACTGTGTACGTGTAAGTGAGCAGTTTTTTCAAGACTAGCTGTAAATATTACACAAATAACAACACCGTGTGTATCTGTAATTGTGTGTGTGTGTGTGTGTGTGTTTAATGGAGGAAAAACAAAGACAAAATTTTTGACTCTACAAACACAAATGTAACAAAAACAGTTTATAAACTCCACTACAGAGGTAAACACACACACACACACACACACACACACTACATTTATAAACTGAGTGATTAGCATGAAGCTAAGGACGTTAAACGCAGTTTACCTGTGAGAAAAATAACACACACGGAAAATAAGCGGGAAATCCGCAGATCCATTTTCGGAGTTTTTCCTGAATTCGGTCCCTGAATGTGAATAAAGCGGAATTTTAAAGATGAAACTTTAGGAACTTAAACTTTTCCTTTTCCTCCCCGCGCCCTCACAGCGCCCGGGTCTCGCGCAGCATCAAACTCACTGCGCTCGCGCGTCGCCTCAGCAGGTGGATTGAGGCTGGAATTTGGAATGCGATGACGTCACATCCGCCAGGGCAGAATAATCAGGTCTCTTCCGCCCCCTGCAGGAGAAACAGCGCAGAGCAGCGGGCTGAGGCAGGATCAGGCTCTGTCCCACATGGCCACATTTTATCATCAGTTTGTAATCACATTTTATTATTAGTTTATTTCCAGTCCAATGTTTAGATGTGTTCATACAGAAAGTCTTACAGAAACACTGTGTGGAAAACCTCCAGTGGAGTTATGGATTCAGTGTGATGAGGGAGTTAGAGAGGGAGTGAGGGAGTTGGGGATGGAGGGAGTGAGGGAGTGGGGGATGGAGGGAGTGAGGGAGTGAGGGAGTTGGGGATGGAGGGAGCACAGATAGGGGACATACTCACTCACAGCAATGTGAAATTGCGACTGTGTGTGAAACACTGATTCAGTTACACTTTCTCCGCCCACTACAACTCCAAACAAAGAGGCGTAGCCGTCTTAATAAATAAAAAACCACACACAACACTACTGTCACAGATCCCAAAGGCAGATACGTTATAATAAACATGTCCGTCAGCAGCAGCCCTATAACCATAGCAAACGTTTATGGCCCAAACACCGACAAGCCATCGATTTTCCATATGTTTTTAAAAACATCTCCCAAACATCCCAGACTCTCCAATCATAATCAGTGGCAACTCTAACACAGCCATCAGCCCAGATCTACAGAGAAGAACCTCTAAACAGAGATAAAACACGGAACTGGCAGTTAACAGAAACTAAAAACAGCGTCTGACTTTGGTATTGGCGATGACTGGCGTCTAAAACACCCAACAAGAAGGAATACACACAATACTCACCAGTACACACTCCTACAATCCCACACGTTTTTTCTATTACAATCAGTGACCACGCCCCAGTATCTCTCACCTAGAACAGGAATCAACTTCAAAACATAATATTCAGATGGCACTTCACTGTCCTGCTCTGTGCTACAGCCGCTGTGCACCCATATCAACCTTTACATTTTAACAAAGTCTCAATAGTCCCCTGAAGAGCAGGCGTGTTGGCAGGCCCAAAAAACTGTACACACACAGACCGTATGTAAAGTCATGTTTTTTGGTAGTAAGTGTGTGAACATTACTGTGTGTATTCAGAACTTGTTTGCCATTAACACACACTGAAGCAATAAGAGGAGCAGTTGATCGTTTATTAGAAACATGTCCAGCAGGAGGCAGTATCTCATTGCACACTCTCAAATTGAGCCATGTACTGTATGTAGACAACTAAGGACTCCTCCTGAGTGTGTGTGTGTGTGTGTGTGTGTGTGTGTGTGTGTGTGTGTGTGTAAGGCTGTTCATTCACAAATGTGTTTCCTTACACAGCAGCTCCAAAGTCCAGGTTAATGCCACCTACTGTTTCCTCATCCACCTAAGAATAGTTTTAATTCACTGTTAATTATTATACTACATCACAGCTCAATTCTCAGATCAGCTGTTGATTAATTTTCTATAACAGCAGCTCTGACAGTGATGCAGCTGCAAATCACAGGTTTATATTTGCTCGTTCTAATACATTATCGTTTCTCTAGTAACAGCTTATTCACAGGTACGGCAGAAGCTCCACATACGCTTATTTTTTAATCCTTTAAGTTGTTCATATGGTGAAGTTTCTCTAAAATAAGGAGACATTTATTTGACATTGATAGAAGGAGTCTCCAGTGTCAGTGCTTTGTAACAGTCAGATGTAAAACTGTAACTTTTGTAAGTTTTCCAACATACATATTTTTGTATAACAGCGCAGCTGCCATGCATTATTCCTTACTTATTAATAGTAATCTGTGTGTGTGTGCTGCAGTGCAGTGTGGAGAAAAACACATCATCATACTTCAGCATATTTCATACATGATATTTAGATTACCTGAGGTTAGTGTTGGAACAAACACACACACACACACACATACACACACACACACACACACACACACACACACAGTTTCCTCCAGAAGTATTGGAACATCAAGGCCAGTACTTTTGTTTTTGCTATACACTGAAGACATTTGGGTTTGAGTTAAAAAAGTAGGAATGAGATGATAGATCAGAATTTCAGCTTTCATTTCCTGATATTTGCATCTAACCCAACCAACCCATTTTTCAAGTGATTATAAATATTGGACCATGTGACTGACAGGTGTTTCTTGTTGCCCAGGTGATCCCTGTTAGATTGATTGTTTAAACAATGAATAGCTCTGAATGTGTACTCTTGGTTTGAGCCCCGGGTTTCACCTGTGAAGACTGCATTTGTTGTTGAAAAGGATAAACCAACATGAAGACCAGAGAGCTGTCTATGGGAGAAAAGCAAGACATTTTGAAGCTGAGAAAAGAGGGAAAATCGATCAGATAACCGTTGCACAAGCATTGGGCATAGCCAGTACAGCAATTTTGAATGTCCTGAAAAAGAAAGAAACCACTGGTGTACTAACAACCAGACATGGAACAAGTCGGCCAAGGAAAACACCAGCAGTTGATGACAGAAACATTGTCAAGTCAAGTGGGTTTTTATGGCCATTCATCTGTATATAGCGTGTATACATTCAAATGAAATGTTGTTTCTCCAGGACCATGGTGCAACAGATAAAAGTACACAAGACTACATAAAGTGCAAATACACAACAGTGTGAGACGAGTGCAAGACAATAAATACACAGAACATGGGCTGTAAACTACTGTGTAGTGTAGCAGCAATAAGAGTAGCACAATAAAGGCAGCAAAGAGTCTTATAAAAAAAAAAAAAAAAGTGTCTGATGCAGCTTTGTAAAGTGCAGGTGTGCAGTGGTAGTGAGTCAGACTGGGTTAGCTGTTTGAGTAGCCCAGGTGAGTGTTGGGAGGCAGCAGGGTGTTGAGTAATCTGACTGCCTCAGGGAAGAACTTGTTGCAGAGTTTGCTGGTGGTGGCACGGATGCTGCTGTACCTGTGGTCTACTCTGGTTCTCCTGAAGTTAACAATCATCTCTTTGGTCTTCAACGTTAAGAGATAGAGATTGTTGTCTCTACACCATTCTATGAGCTGATCCACCTCCTCACTGTATGCCACCTGATCATTAAAGCTACTGAGACCCAACAACTATAGTGGGCCTCATGGAGAGAGCTGTGAAAAAACCCAGAAACAAAAACAGTCAGTGACATTGCCAACAACATCCACAGGGTAGGGGTGATGGTATCACAATCTACCTTTGTAAGAAGACTTCAGGAGCAGAAATATAGAGGCCAAACCACAAGATGCAAACCTCTCATCAGCAGTAAGAAGACTGGAATTTCCAAACAAATACAGAGATGAGCCACAAAAGTTCTGGAACCAAGATTATCCTCTACCAAAGTGATGGAAAGAAAGAAAGGATCCGCTCATGATGCAAAACATACGAGCTCATGGTTTGAGCATGGTGGAGGTAGTGTCAAGGCTTGGGCTTGCGTGGCTGCTTCTGGAACAGACTCACTCATCTTTATTGATGATGGATCTCATGATGGTAGCAGCAGAATGAAGTCAGACGCCTACAGAAACATTCTGTCTGCCAGTTTACAGAGAAATGCATCCAATCTAATGAGGAGGAACTTCATCATGCAGCAAGACAACGACCCAAAACACACTGCAACACAACAAAGCACTTCATCAGGGAAAAAGTGGAAGGTTTTAGACTGGACAAGTCTATCAGCAGACCTTCACCCAACTGAGCAGCATTTCACCTCCTGAAGAGGAGACTGAAGGGAGAAACCCCCCAAAACTAACACCAACTGAAAGAAGCTCCGCTACAAGTCTGGAAAAGCTGAATGCAGCAGTCTGTTGATGTCAGTGGGTCACCAGCTTGATGCAGTTATTGCAAGCAAGGGACATGCAACCAAATTTGAAGTGAGATATTATTTACTTTAAGTTTATCTGTTCCAATACTAACCCTAACACTCACCTAAAAATTGTGTGGTCTTCCACCAAAGGTGCCATGTTCCAAGTTGTTTAACACATCTAGATGTAAATATCAGTAAATGAAGCTGAAATTCTGATCAATTGTCTCGTATTCATCTTTTGATCTCAAACTCAAATGTCTTCATGTATAGCAAAAACAAAAGAATTGGCCTTGCTGTTTCAGTACTTTCAGAGGGACTTTATGTTACTGGCACTATACAAATCCCTAAGTCTAATAATTAAAAAGGAAAAAACTACAAAAGCAATGTGTTAAAAAAAAAAAAATGGGGAGAATGATGTGTTCAGTGATGTGTTTCCAGTGCAGTCACTGCTGTAGAGGTGAGACTCTAACCCCAAGTCTGACACTGTCACTCACTATGGAGTGATTCAGGACACCACCTGTGAGAACTGTACTCTGATTGGCTTCTCATTAGTGTGTAGGTGTGAACTAAACTGATTGTGAGAGTGATGATGTCACAGGCGCACACACACACACACACACACACACAAACTCTCTCTCTAGTGATGAATCTTTATTTTATTAGAGGTTAATCAAAACAGTAAGTGTGAACATATTTAATAAACGTTAACATGGAGTCATGGAAAACTTTACAGACTGCAGCTGGTCCAGGCATTTTCTTTACACGCACAAACACACAACTGAATTCTGCAGCATAAAACCGCTGATATAAAAATAAAAATAGCATTGTAATAATGTAAATAGTCAAATACTAAATAACATTGAACAGAGAGAGTGTGTGTGAGTGTGTGTGTGTGTGTGTGTGTGTGTGAGTGTGTGAGTGTGTGAGTGTGTGTGAGTGTGTGAGAGAGAGAGTGAGAGAGTGATGGAGTGTGTGTGGGTTTTGGTCAATACAGAAACAGAAGGAAAAACAAAGTGTATTTAATAATAAACTGTAATAATCTGTAATTCCCAGATGTTTATTACAAGCAACGAATCAGATTAATAATGCTAATACTAATGCTAATAATCATTAATCAGTGTAAAGTGTGCAGGGAAACAAACACATGCAGCTCTGACCTCTAACCCTGACATATGGCTCACCACAGTGAGGGGTTTTACACTGAAGGTTAGGGTGGAGTGCATAGGGTTTAGGGTTTAGTAGTTAGGGCTTAGGGTTTAGTGATCAAGGTTTAGATCTTAGGATATTAGGTCTTAGTGATTAGTGCTTTAGGGCTTAGTGGTTAGTGGTTTAGGGCTTAGTGGTTTAGGGCTTAGTGGTTTAGGGCTTAGTGGTTAAGTGATTTAGGGCTTAGTGTTTAGGGCTTAGGGATTTAGTCAGACTGAGGTTGTGAGCTTTACTGAGCACGTTTGGATGGAGGAACCAGGTGAGCAGGCAGCTCTGCAGGTAACTCATGACCTTCAAGCTTCACCTTGATCAGGTGATTAGCTAAGGCAAACTCCTCGTCATCAAGGAAACCGTCGCCGTCAACGTCGGCGAGTTTCCAGATCTTTCCGAGCACGGTGTTGGGCAATTTGGACTTGACCATCTCACGCTTGGCCATGGCGCCGGACACTTTGCCATTGACGGGCGACAGCGTGTAGAAGATCTCATCATACGTGTGCTTGTCTTTCTGCACCACCCACTCCAGTTCATCAATGCCCTCAGACACGCCCTCTCCATAACCACCACCAAAAGGCCCAACTGACACCCCCTCGAAGGCCCCGCCCTGCACTGCAGCGGTGGGCGTGGCCAACTCCTCCTGCCGCACCAGCGTCATGAGTTTTGCTATATCGTTCTCCAGCAGGTCATCCACACACTCCAGTAGCTTAGGCTTCAGAGCCTGGAACTTAGTGAAGTCCTGAGACACCAGCAGCTCCTACACACACACACACACACACACACACATGCAGGAAAGGAAAAAAATGGCATATGTAGGGGCAAAGTGACACATCATTCCACACTACACACACACTCACTGCACACACACACTACAAATACGTACTCACTACATTACACACTTAATGTACCTGCATTTTAGAGAGTTTTGGGAAATCCCCAGGAGAGATCTGATGTTCCTTCTCGATCTTGGTGTAGATCTCTCCCAGATTAGCAATCAGCTCCTTCTTTTTATTCTCCTTACCAAACATGTTTGGCATCTCCTTCTTCAGGGCACTGATGATGTATGCCTGCACCTACACAAACATACACACAGCTCTGAGTGACTCTTTCTGTGTTTCTATGCTTCTTACTCCTTGTGTGTGTCTGTGCTGTATGCTTAAACAATGCACCTGATCTTACACTAGGGTGCAGCTAAGAGCAGCCTGTGGGCTGAATCCAGCGCTGCCCACTAAAAGAAATCATTCAAGCTCACCAGTAAAAAAAAAAAGAATTTCCCTCTATGTACAAAGCCATGTTTAGATTTATGACCTAACATCCGTAACCTAAAGTATGTATTCGAAAATGTACAACATTTGTACTACATAACATGTAGGGAGTAAGGAGCAGTTTGGGACAGAGCCCATGAGCAGGGTAACCTGGCGAGCCCTTCAGCTGAGGCTGCGGTATTAGTACAGGGTGTAGGGTACCATGGTGAGGTGAGCCCTCTTGATGAGGTTGCTGTATTAGTGTAGAGTGTAGGATACTTTTTTGAGACTAGCCGTCTTGAGGAGGTCGTTATAGTAGTGTATTGTTGGGTGCAGGGCAACTTGGCGATACAAACTCTCTTGATGAAGCTGTTGTAATTGTGTAGGGTACTTGGTGTGGTGAGCCCTCGATGAGGGTGCTGTATTAGTGTAGGGTGTAGGGTACCATGGTGAGGTGAGCCCTCGATGAGGGTGCTGTATTAGTGTAGGGTGTAGGGTATTTTGTTGAGGCTGGCTTTTTTGATGAGGTCATTGTTGTAGTGTAGTGTTGAGTGTTGGCTAACTTGGCGAAGGGAGCACTCTTGATGAGATCGCTGTATTAGTGTAGGGTGTAGGGTACCTTGGCAAGGCGAGCTCTCTTGATGAGGTCGTTGAGTTTGCGCAGCGCGGCATTGCGTGGTAAACTCTGGATGTCTCTGAACAGGTCATGTTGTTCGGCCTCAAACAGTCGGCGGTTGTCAGGCACCAGCAGCGGCTGCGTCCAGAACGAGCCGATGTAGACACGCAGCACCTCAGGAGTGTTTACTATCTTACCGAGAGACCACATGAGAGCGCCATAGACCCGCATGAGCTGCTGCGTGCTGATCTGATCAGCCTTGTTGAGAACCACACGCATTTTGTCCTCGTGGTTCTTCAGAGCGCGGATCACCTCAGAGAACTCGTCTGAAATGTCCAGCTTGTGGGCATCAAACAGCAAAATGATGCGGTCCACTCGCTCAGCAAACCACTCCAGCACTGCCGCAAAGTCATAACCTACACACACAGACACACACATTGTAGTGTTCATAGACCCTTCAAGTAAAAACTGTAAACTTCATCTTCTCACTTGTGTGTGTGTGTGTGTGTGTGTGAGAGAGTGAGTGAGAGAGAGAGAGAGAGAGAGAGAGAGAGACAGAGAGAGAGAGAATGAGAGACAGACAGTTTATCCTCTTGACCCTCTCTTTCCTCTGTATGTGTTTGTGTGTCTCCACCCACTCTTCCTACTGCCATACAGACAAGTGTGTGTGTGTGTGTGTGTGTGTGTGTGTGTGTGTACTCCACCCTCTCTTCCTACGGTCATAAAGTTAAGAGAGTTTGTCTGTGTGTGTGTGTGTTTCCTTTAACAGGAAAACCAGAATTCTTCCTCATTGTGTTTAGTGTGTACCTGTGTTCAACTTCATGTATACGTATATATGTGTGCGTATGTTTGTGTGTGTGTGTGCGTATGTTTGTGTGTTTGTGTGCGTATGTTTGTGTGTACTCAGCCTTTTTTTTTGGCACTGGAAGAAATTTGGATTTTAATCAGGTATTGATTGACCAGGTCTAATCTTTGATATCAGTGCTCACAGTGTCAATCTTGGCATTGATGAAGCGGGACCACATTACCCAGCATGCATCACGCCAGTACAAAACACACATCATGGCTTCTTTTAGCATTAGTTAATCAGACAGCAAGCATAAAATTTCAATACTCAGCCCACAGAGTCCTGTGGAGACGAATAGTTCTCAGTGTTCATGGCGGGAGAACTCACGCAGCGAGTAGTTCATTAATCCATCATGTAATTCTAAAAGAAAAAAACTGCTTATTTACATTAAAATGTGTGAAACAGTACTGTGTACTGCTTATATAGTGCACTATATACCAATGAACCAAGAAGCCAAAGAGGAGGCTTCCACAAGTGGGGACAAAGGCTTAGGGTTTAATCAGGCCAAAAACACACTGACAAATGAGATAAGAATGGCTAAAAGAAGCTACTCTGAAAAGCTGAAAAAACAGTTTTCAGCCAATGACCCTGCATCGGTGAGGAAAGACATCACCAACCAAGACTTCATTCTCTCTATCTGTTGAAATCAACAACTGGCTGAAGACCTGAATCGTTTCTACTGCATATTTGAAAAGCGCAGTCTCACACCCCACACCCGCTCTGACCTTCTCGCCACAAATATTATTACAACCTCCTGCAACCCCCCTCTCCCCCCTACCTGCTACTCAACCTGCACTTTACGTGTGCCGGCTCTTCCAGAAACAGAAGATCCGGAAAGCTCCAGGCCCAGACAGTGCCTAACCCGCCTGTCTGAAAGTCTGCACTGACCAGGTGTCACCCATCTTTACCCAGGTCTTCAACAGATCACTGGAGCAGTGCAAAGTCCCTTCCTGGTTCAAACGCTCCAGCCCTGTCCCAAAGAAGCCCAAGATCACAGGACTGAAGGACTAAAGACCTGTTTGCTTTGACATCTGTGCTCATGAAATCATTTGAGAGACTGTTGTTGGCCCACCTGTAGGACATCACTGGACCCCCTTCAATTTGCTTATTGAGCAAGCAGGTCAGTGGATGATGCAGTCAACATGGGACTGCATTACACCTCGACAGACCAGGAACCTATGCAAGGATCCTATTTGTGGACTTCAGTTCGGCTTTCGATATCATAATCTCTGATCTCATCTTGTCTAAATTAACCCAGTTTACTGTGTCAACCGCCATCTGTCAGTGGATCACCAGCTTTCTGACAGACAGGAAGCAGCTAGGGAAGGTGGAAAAATTTGTCTGCACTCAGGGTTTGTGCTCTCCCTACACCAATGACTGCATCTCTACAGACGCTTCCGTCAAGCATCTGAAGTTCACAAATGACACCACCGTCATCGGCCTCCTCCAGAATGGCGATGAGTCTGCATATAGAAAGGAGGTTGAACGGCTGGCTGTTTGGTGCAGTCAAAACAACCAGAGCTGAACACGCTCAAAACAGTGGAGAGGACTGTGGACTTCAGGAGGAACTCCCCAGTAACCAATCATTTCAGACCCCACTCACCCTGTCCACAACCTCTTTGAACTGCTGCCCTCTGGCCAGCACTACAGAGCACTGAGCACCAGAACATCCAGACACAAGAGCAGCTTTTTCCAGCAGTCCATCTCCCTCTTGTACAATTAACTGCCTCCAAAGACTTTCCTTGTGCAAAGTTTCCACTATAGATTGACTCTTATGTGCAATTGTAAATTCACTATAAACCCCTAACTTCTGCACCATGGCTATTCTACCTTAAGATTGTGTCTTCTATACACATGTATTTTTAAAATTCTTATTATTACGTGTCTTGCTGTCGGTTTCTGGTGGTCTAGCGGCTAAGGATCCCGCGCTGTGGCCTGGGACCGATTCCTGAGCAGGGAACCAACCCAGTCACTGGGAGTGCACTCTCAGCACCAGTCCCAAGCCCAGATAAAATGGGAGGGTTGTGTGGGTGGAGGGAGGGTGTAGAAATATAGCAACCATAAAATGTGAACCACAGACTGTGTACTCATATTTGATGATATTTTATCTTCAAATGCTATACATGTATGGAACCAGTATAGTGCACAATGCGACACGGAGGCCTGAAAGTGCCCTATATGACCTTACATAGGCGGTGGTAGCCTCCTAAGAGGGGAGTGCAGGAACAAGCTGTAAATTTAAGTGAGTAAGGCTTCCTTAAACCATAATATAAGCATATATGTTGCATCTTGTGAAAAGCAGGATGTGGAAGTTTTTTTTTTTATGAAAATGGATATAAGAGCAACCTTCTGAAGAGCTGGGCAGCTTCTGTCTGCAGACAACTGCTCGGCTTAATTCTGGAAAGAATAAAGTCTAATGGCGTCAACAACCAGGCTCTCCAAGGTGATCTTTGATCTGCATTAATTGCTACAACAAAGGCATCCGGCTTAAAACCGGTGCCAAATCAAACATGCGGACCAATGATCCGCTGTGGCGACCCCCAACAGGAGAAGCCAAAAGAACATCATCATTAGGTGTCTTGCTGTCATATTTGTGTATGTACTGGAAGCTTCACTTACCAAGTCAAATTCCTTGTGTGTGAGCACACTTGGCAATAAAGCTCTTTCTGATTCTGATATACTGCCTACAGCACCTCCTGAGATCTTCGTGTGTGTGTGTGTGTTTACCACCAAAGGTGCCAAGTTGTTTAAGAAATATAGACATAAATATCAGGAAAAGAAAGCTGATATTGTCTCGTATTCATATTTTGATCTCAAACCCACGTGTCTTCAGTCTATAGCAAGAACAACAGAATTGGCCTTGCTGTTCCAATACTTTTGGGAGGGATCTGGTCAATCTGGGAAGATGATGTAGGTTTCAACAAGACAATGAACCCAGGCCTTGTATGGCCGAGCCAGTCTCCCGGACTGAACTCTAGTGAAAATTTATGGAGGATTTTGAAATTGCGAGGGATCCTCATAACCTTGGAAAATTGAAGATCATTTGCCAAGAGGAATGGGCCAAAATTACCACAGTGCTGCAAAAAGCACTTCTGTATGTTGCTCTGGATAAAGGCATCTGCAAAATGCTGTAAACATAAATATAACTCGCTCCTTAATCACTGCTTATTAGCACACTACTACACTGACTTCATCAGGAGAGCACCAACATACACTACTCTCAGGCTGTGTGCAAAATGGTGCGCACCCCCTATAGCATTATTATAAGGAATGAAAAGGGCAGACTCGTCAGAGCGATCACACTCTGTATTAGCGTGACCCTCAGTGTTAATGTGTTACTACAGCAGCATAAAGGTCACCTGAGTCAGGTAAGCTCATCTGCATACACTTCTTAAATATTCATCTACAGCATTGTGCTTCAGGTAACAAACACACTGACTCTGTGCTGCTAAATTAGTTCCACACAGTTGTAGTCAACACACGCACCCAAACACGACACATCACCACGACTTGTGCTCCATTCTGGAGATCGTACTCTAGGTAGGGGCTCGCTAAGACACATTCAAAGGCAGCGAGAGGACAGTGGTGTTCCGGGCGTGTAGAAGTCACATGTGCTTCTCAAAGGCAATCCCATAATGCACTTGAGCACGAGAGAGAGAGAGAAAGAAATAGTGGACTGAACCGTCTCTCTAACACAACCCACTGATAAACTGATCATAAACCACTAATAAAAGGTTAGTTATGTACGAGCATAATATCAGCACAGATATAAACCACCCACACACACACACACCCACACACACACACACACACACAGTGGATAACTCACTAACTCACTCATTAGTAAGTAGTATGTAACAATTAATCAATATAATAATTATCATTTAGTATAACAGAAAATGAAATGCTCTGTAGTACAAATCTGTATGTTACTAACGGAGCGCTCAGTCCAGGGTGAAGTGCACTTTAAAGGTCACTGAGGTCACGTGGTTCAGGAAGAGAAGAGCAAAATTGTTTATGCTGCACTACAGAGCACCGTGTGTGTGTGTGTGTGTGTGTGTGTTTACTGTACACACCTTCAGGAGTGATAATTGAATGTTTCATCGGACCTGTGTTACATGATGATCTACCTGCATTGATGTTAATCTACACACACACACACACACACACACACACACACACACAGACAAAGAGAGCAGTATACAAACTGAGCCGCTGCAGTAAGACAGAGTGACCTGTGATGAGACGCAACCTGCAGTGGGGTCAAAGGTCACGCAGCAGTATTACAGTCAGCAGCCGTGCGCAGATCATTAACTCACCTGCTAAAGTATAACCTTGAACACACCACACACACACTTGCCTAGAAATCACACCCTGTGTGTGTGTGTGTGTGTGTGAGAGAGTGTGTGTGAGTGTATAAATATCAATTCAAATGTCACTTTTCTGTGGTGTTAATTAACATTAAATTAACATTAAAGTGTGTTAAAATACACAACATACACTCAAGCTCACACGCACTGCTCCTTACATTAGTGCACTATGTAGTGCACATGACTTTAGGACTGTAGGAAACAGGTAGTGATTTAGGACAAAGTGCACCAGTGTGTTAATGTTAAACTCAGAGACAGAGAGAAATAGAGAGAGAGAGAGAGAGAGAGAGAGAGAGAGAGAGAGAGTGAGAGTGTGTGTGTGTGTGTGTGTGCGCGCGCGTGTGTATTAAATGGTTCAGGATTTCTAAGGGAAGTAAGAGTCATAACCTTCTGATGACCTTCTATTCTCCTCATGTTCGTGTTCACAGAAAGAATGTGCGTGTGCGCGCGTGCGTGGTGTTCCTGTGAAAGTAGCTCATATGTTCCACCTTGGTGTGTGTGTGTGTGTGTGTGTGTGTGTGTGTGTGTGTGTGTGTGTGTGGTTAGCAGGGCTCTCTCATCTCCCATTACATCAGCACACAATTATTCCCTCTGTACAGTCCACAGTAGACCACGTACACTTTCTGTCTCTCTCTCTCTCTCTGCATGTGCTGAATGTGGAGGGAACATGAGGAGAGCTCTCTGACATTTTATATGTTCTTTTCTTCCCTTTTCTTTAATTAAAACAGTGAGGTTAAAGCTATATAACAGTTGAGAGTGAGTGGGGCGCCATGGTCTCTCCGGCATGGCGATAGCTGTGTGCTGGAGGGTGGAGCACAGGTGGAGGAGGTGCTGTTGGATGTGGGAGAGCACGTTGGATGTGATAACATCTACTCGGCTTCCCGCATGAGCAAAGCTATTGTGGTATTTCTGAAAAAACAAGCTCTAGCCAACAGCTGATTCAAAATGTAATGTGTGTAAATGGAGTTACGGTGCATGTCTCCCCCCGAGTGCCCCGGGACACGAGTCATCGTCTCTAACATGCCTCCATTCATTCAAAATGAAGTTATAATGACGGAGCTGGTCAGCTTTGGGAAGTTTAAGCTCCACTAAAACGACTCTGCTTGGCTGCACAAACACCGCAGTGAAACATGTCTTGTCTTGTCTTTTCAGAGACGAATTTTTCTATTTCTCCACAATCCCGATGAGACAACGTGAACCTCAAGCGCAAACATGGAGACAGCAGTTACACTTTTTTCACCAGCACCGAAAGCATGTGATGTTTCGTGTTTGGGGACATCGGGCACAAAAAGTCTGGCTGCCCGCACACAGCAGAGCGGCCAGGGAGCTTGGAGGGCGACAGCCGGCTTACAGCAGCAGCAGCGAGGGGACAGACAGCAGGAGAACACCGGAGGACGGGAGCCAGGAACGAGCGACTCGCAGAGCAGTGACACGCCAGAGCCGGAGCTCTGTGGAGGTCAGTGTCGAACCCAAGAGTAACGCAAACACTGTACCCAACGCTAGCGCTACCACCAGTGCTGACAGTACTGAATTTAACATCGCTAACACTGGCTATAATGTTGGTGTTAGCGCTAGTGCTAGTAGAGATACTAGCCTGAATGTCTAAAGCTGACACTCACCCTGTAAAGCAAGAACAGCAGGAGGAGAAATCACTGAGCTCAGGTACAAACATACTGAGACTGAGACGTTCAGCCGAGCTGAAGGACACGTGGTGGAGCAGAGAAAATGTAAAAAAGAAGAAAACCAGCAAAGTTGTGAATTTGCCTAAGAACAGCAGCGAATTAAACATAAATGTTATAATGGCAGAGAACAGGCAGTACAGGTGAGGAACTGATCACACCCACGGAGGAGGAGAGATCAGCCAGCATGAGCCAAGCTCTGACTGCTCAAAAGCACTGCACCAACAGACTGAGGGCCTGCACACCCCGGCACAGACCAACCACTTCTTAGGAGTGAACGAAGGTAAAAGGAACGTTTCACTAGCAAGCTACGTTCCGGATAATGCCAAGCTTTTAAGAGCAGCTCAACACATTTAAAATGACAAAAATCTGAAGGTGTTTTCTACACACAAAAGATTCAGACTTAGAAAACTGACTTCTGCTGTACAAAAGACTGCTTTAAACCACTGTGGATGGTTAAGTTGACTTTCTTACAAACTTTCACACAAACTGAAACAAGACTTAAATAGAACTGAAGACTGAAGGAGTTTTGTTTTTTGGTTATTTTTTTGAGTGGGAGGGTTTTGAGTGGGGGTCTGAGAGAGTTTACTTTTTAAATATGTATATATGTACATACGATAAACTGATGCATTAAAGTCAAAAATCTCTCTCCCTCGCGTGCACACACACACACACACACACACACACACAC
>CM040991.1:54141-64909 GCA_022985145.1 Pangasius djambal
TGTGTGTGTGTGTGTGTGTGTGTGTGTGTGTGTGTCTGTGAGTGTTTATGCGAGTCTGTGAGTGTGTATGCATGCGTGTGTGTGTGTTAGAATACATAGAATATCAGACATTTAAAAGAAAACTAGAATACAGTAAGAACAGAGACAGACAGACAGACAGAGAGAGAGAGAGAGAGAGAGAGAGAGAGAGAGTCAATAAGCATGTAACACAGTTTGGTTGCCATGGAGACAGCAGAAGAGTGAGCTGCACTTTGTCAGTCTGTCTGCAACTCACTCTCACTAACTCACCCGAGAGAGAGAGAGAGAGAGAGAGAGAGAGAGAGATGGAAATGTCCATCTTCTACATTCTCATATTCACATCACTGTATTAATCCTTACATTTTTTCTCTCTCTCCTCCTTTTCCTTGTTTAATTTCCTGTTCTGTTCGTCCACGGTGATGGTGACTGACAGTGACGGTTCAGCAGTGAGGTTTGAGGAAAGAATAAATTTTATTGAATATGAAGAATTGCTTTGAGTTTCACACTTACAAGAGATACAGAGTGAGTATAAAAGACAATTATTATTCCTAAATACACCATGTTCACGTTACGGCACGTTCACGTCATGTGGAATTACAGCAAACACGACACTCCGAGCACTTCATCTCCTCCAACTGGGAAAATCAGTGTTTCTATGGCAACACACCCAACACCAAGGACACACACTGACCACGGTGATGGTTTAATATATATATATATATATATATATATATATATATATATATATATATATATATATATATATGCTACATGCTAAAAAGCTAAAGTGCACTACACTATGGATGATGAGGTCATCAGCTGAGGATGATGGGAAGGTGTGAGTTTAACCCTGACAGCGACAAGGTTCCAGATTCCAGAAAATTCCAAGTTCTATGGAGATGTGAGTCAGAAACTCGTCTTTACCGTAATTCCTATATGTCGTGAACAGCGCAGTGAGACAGTCAGTGATGATGTCATAATGAGCCAAAAGTATTTCATCTTTCTTCCCTCAGTTTGTGTTCGATTGTCAAGGGACATAAAGAGGACAAAATATCCAACTCAAATCACACACACACACACACACACACACACACACACACACTTACCCACCCCTCCTCCAGCAATATAGTCTTTTAAGAGAGAGAAAGCGTGTGTGTGAGTGTGTGTGTGTGTGTATGAGGCCACTTTTAGCACAATAATATTCTGTGTCATTTCCACACAGTCCTGTTCACACAACTAGGAAGTTAAAATACACAAATATAGGGTTGAAAAATTAGCAAAGTAATACATTGACATCATAATCATCATCATCATCACCATCATCATCAGTAACAGTGTCATCAGCAGCTCTGACATCATTTCTGCATCATCATCACAATTAACATCTGAACTGGCCGCGTCCCAAACGTCACTGTGTGATAAAATGTTCTTATTAGAACCAGTTCTAACTGCAATACGCACTAAAGATGTTCATTAGAACGGGTCTTTATTAGAACATGTATTCATTAGAAAGTGAGGTTTGGGACAGTGTTGGCATTAAAAAAGAAAAAAGAGTCACTAGTAAAGAGAACACCATATTTAGAAGGGATCACATGATTAGCTAGTCCTGCTAGCCAGTTAATTAAAAAAAGAGGAGCTATCAGTTTGAGTATAATTAGCCTGGTAGCTAGTTAACTGCTCTGTGTCTAGTGCTCTTTTAGTACTTTGTGTTTGGGTGTTTGGCACAGAGGCCTGCAGTGGCCATGACTCCAGAGCAGGAACGAACGCTAGTGTTTGGGAATTGCTCATTATTCCATTCAACTAAATGACTTTCAGGAGCATCTGTCTCACGCTATCTCACTCTGTCTCAGCCTGTCTCACTCTGTTTCACTGTCTTAGTCTGTCTCACTCTGTCTCACTGTCTCAGCCTGTTTCACTCTGTCTCACTGTCTCAGCCTGTTTCATTCTGTCTCAGCCTGTTTCACTCTGTCTCAGCCTGTCTCACTGTCTTAGTCTGTCTCAGCCTGTCTCACTCTGTCTCAGCCTGTCTCACTGTCTTAGTCTGTTTCATTCTGTCTCAGCCTGTTTCACTCTGTCTCAGCCTGTCTCACTGTCTTAGTCTGTCTCAGCCTGTCTCACTCTGTCTCAGCCTGTCTCACTGTCTTAGTCTGTTTCATTCTGTCTCAGCCTGTTTCACTCTGTCTCAGCCTGTCTCAGCCTGTCTCACTGTCTTAGTCTGTCTCACTCTGTCTCAGCCTGTTTCACTCTGTCTCAGCCTGTCTCAGCCTGTCTCACTCTGTCTCATTCTGTCTCAGCCTGTCTCAGCCTGTCTCACTGTCTTAGTCTGTCTCACTCTGTCTCAGCCTGTTTCACTCTGTCTCAGCCTGTCTCACTGTCTTAGTCTGTCTCACTCTGTCTCAGCCTGTTTCACTCTGTCTCAGCCTGTTTCACTCTGTCTCATTCTGTCTCACTCTGTCTCAGCTTGTCTCACTCTTTCTGTATCAGTCATTTGGTTTATCTCTCTCTGTCTCACTCCAAGTGTCCTGCTATGTCTTAGTCCATCTGTCCTTCTCTGGCACTTTTTCTCAGTCTGTAGCAGTGTGTTTTAATAATACAGTCTCATCACATTCTGTCCTTCTTATTTTCTCAAAAGTTAATCATAAAGAAATTTGCCCAAGTTTCTCACTGTATCTCTCAGCTCTGTCTCTATCTGTCTCACTGTACATGACTCTATCTTACTGTTTAGTCTAACTCTTTCACTTGTTCTCACTTGGTCTCACTCCATCTCTGTTTAAATCCAACTCTCAGTCTGCTTCCGTGTGTCTCGTTCCATCTCAGTCCAGAAAGAATGTCCCAAAGGTCTTACTCTGTCTCCGGGGACCTGCTGCGTCTCCACAGTGATACGGAGGCGTTGGCTTTTCTCTATAAGGCTAACAACAATGTGTGTGTGTGTGTGTGTGTGTGTGTGTCTGTGTGTGTGTATTTACACCGATTCTCAAAATGATTCCAGTCTCTCCTTTAAAGTTCCACAGATGGTCTGAACAGTTTTCCCGGCCTGGATAATTTTCTCATTTCATTGGTTGCTCAGTGTAAACATCGCCGTCACTGTTCAGTCGTATAAATCTAAAGTTTGTGCAGTTTGTCTTAGTGTAAGGACACGAGTAGCTTCTACCCTGGATTGAGATACAACAACTGAGTGCTAGAATAAAATGGATATATTATTAAAGTAAATAGAATCTACCACTGGACTAAAACAGTGAAAGCTTTAACGCTAATCTAACACTTTAGAACTAAACGGAGGTAATTTACACAAAAGTCTTTTTGCAAACAAAAATGACATTATATGGCATCGAATCTGGAGTCTGTAGATCAGAAGATGATCATTAGTGATGATCACATCTCATCGCAGTGGAGGTGATTCGCCGTGTCGCTCCGAGCAGCAGAAATGTTCAGCAGCCCTTAAAGAAATAAAACTCAATAATGAAACATCACTGCTGCTCGAGCTTCTCTCTGTCTCCCTGTCTGTCTGTCTCTCTCTCCCAGCATCACGACAGGACTCCAGGCATTTCTGTTGTTGGCTGAGGAGGAGGAGGACGGAACATCACGCATTCTTTCTTTCTTTTTTCTTCCTGCTTTTGTCTGTTCTTCATCGATCAGAAGCTGACCAGAGCGTAAACCATGCTGCAAACAGAGAGACAGAAATCGGCCATGACTCAATCCTCCAACGTTAAACAGTGAAGTGATTCAATTCAAACTCAATGCAGCACACAGTGTTTAAGGGTGCTTGTGTGTGTGTGTGTGCGTGTGTGTGTGTGTATGCTTAACTCTCAAGTTTTACCTGTACAGGTAGTAGAAGAAGGAGAGCAGGTAGAAGCCCAGTTTGCACCATGACTCTTTTTGGCAGTAATTAAGAATATCTGCGTTCATCACACTGACGGGGTCATACATCACCTCAGAGCCATCAGCCGGCCGGTGGAAAAACCTGCAGAGAGAGAGAGAGAGAGAGAGAGAGAGAGAGTCTGTCTGTCTGTCTTGGTAAAATTGTGTGTTTGTCTTTCTGTCTGTTTGTATGTCCCTGTCTGTCTGTGTGTCTATGTTGCGGCCTGGACAACTACACACATATGATTAATGTGAAATCATGAATAAAAGTTACCTTCTGTCATTTATAACACACAGAATACAATAAACTTCAAATCACACTATCACACAGTTGCTCAGTAACACGGTAACAAAGTAAAAAAGTCATTCAGTAACTCAGAAACATAGTCTCTCAGTAACACAGTAAAACGGTTCAACAGTAACAGTCACACAATAACCCAGTCACACAGTTACACAGTCACACACACAGTTACACAGTTATACACACAGTAACAGCCATGTAGTCACACAGTCACGCAGAAACACTGTCACACATACACACATACACACAGTAACAGTCACACAGTAACACACACAGTAACAGCCATGTAGTCACACAGTCACGCAGAAACACTGTCACACATACACACAGTAACAGTCACACAGTAACACACACAGTAACAGCCATGTAGTGACACAGTCACACAGTAACACAGTAACAGTCACACAGTAACACATACACACAGTAACAGTCACACAGTAACACACTTACACAGTAACAGTGTTTACCTCCACATGTGGTAGAAGAGCAGGGGGATGTTGAGACCAAGTGTAACCCACTCACCAGCACACAGGAACATCAGACAGAACAAACCATGGATAGAATATTCAGGAACCACCAACTGAAACACACACACACACACACACACACACATTAGAACAGGTCCTTCATATTCTGTGTCCTGTCTCACTCACAGAATGAGGATAAAAAAATCTCCTGAGTGTGTGTGCAATGTGTGTAGAGAAAACATGAACATGTTTCACAACATTCACAAAGTTCAGTGATAAAGAAAATAGAAATCTGAATCTTGAGGCACTTACCCTCCTGAGTAAGTTGCAGATTCTCTCAATGTTCAGGATTCTCTCTCTCTACACACACACACACACACACACACACACACAAAATGCACCATCATTTACTGTACAATACAGCGTGTGTGTGTGTGTGTGTGTGTGTGTGTGTGTGTGTGTGTGTGTGTTTACTGAGTATCAGTCTCTTGGTCCAGAAGGGTGGAGCTTGCGTTAAAACAAATTAGTTAAAACTTAATACTATGACATCATCATCGGCTTTGATTTCTCCTCTTCATGTATTGATTATCATTAAATACTGGCTTAAATTACATAACGTACTAGTTTAGCAACATTACTTAAGCTAACCAGCTAGCTAGTTAGCTTAGCTAATGTAAATGTGAGAGTTAATCTCCAGCAGTATCTGACATTTAAAAAAGTTCAGCATGTTCTAGCAACATAGCTAAGAGTCAGATAACTTATATTGAGTAATTAATGCCTTAAGAAAGTAAAAACTAGTAGTGATGTCATACGATCAACTATGTGATTGGCTGGTGTGTGTGTGTGTGTGTGTGTGTGTGTGTGTGTGTGTGTGTGTGAGAGTACCGCTCTGGTCGGGTTGCTCTGGTCGATGGGGTTTTTAAAGTCAGTTCGCAGTTCATCAAATGCAATGATCTAAAAAAAACACACACACACACACACACACACACACACACACACACACACTTGTCATTTTGAGTCTTTTGGCATTAAAATAGCAGTGTTCCAATATTCCTTCCCTAGTTATCCAGAAGTGTGTGTACAAGTGCACAAGCAGAAATTAACATTAGTACAGACACACAGTGCCTTGTTGAGTGTGTGAGGAGTTTCAGTGTTGCGCTTTCTGTGACAGACGTACAGACGTGAAGACGTACACAAGGATGCAGGAAGTGTGTGTTCTGAGAGTGCTGCAGCTCCCTGACTATCTGAACTCACTAACTAAATTTAGATTTTAATTTTATATCTGGATTTCTGTTTAGCTGCTCTGTGACAGTGTCCACTGTAAAAAGCACAATACAAATAAAAGTGAATTGAACTGCAACTGCTAAGATAATAATAATAATAATAATAATAATAATAATAATAATAATAATAGATGGATAGATAGATAGATAAACAAATAAATAAATAAAATAAAATAAAAAAGATTTGCAATTATGATTACAATTTTTAATTGATTAATAACTGTTTATAGCTGCTGTAACGTAATCAATAGCAGGAACTAACTCCTGTATCGGGACACTCCTTCCATAAATATTAAATAAACATCTTTTTACAGACAACTTTACCATATCAATGATTATATGCTTTTCTTTGTTGTATAACCTGTTATTAATCAGTGTAACATGCTTAGATTCTGCAAATGAGTTGTCACTACAGAAACGATAACGTATTAGAGTGTCACTCATGCAACGCTTGTAACTATTGTCAGGGCCGTGCTGTTACAGAAAAATAATCAACGTATGATTCCAGAATTTAACTGTGCTGCATTATAATTATTGTAATCAACACATATTCTCGGTAAAAAAAAATGATTTGACTGTCATTCAGGTTTGACGTCAAAGAGCACGCCACATGTACGCTGCTGAAAATTCCAGCAATCCCAGCGTACAACACCTTCCCACGTCCCTGGATGTGTAGGCATGTAGACACACAAACATACAGACGTGTTGGAGTTATGACGAGTGAGAGCTCTTTACTTCTGTCCACAATCAGCAAATAAATAAATGTTTTATCTGCTCATTTTAAATCATTTTCTGTTCTCTGATATCAGCAGTGACAGCCTTGGGCTAGAGGCTCTCAGAGGCATGTCCTCGTGCAGTGCGTGAAAGTCCAACCTACTTTTTAAATCACCATTAACAAGATGCCTCTGAATCTGAAACTGAAGTGATGAGCAGCTCAGCATGTTTTGCGTTTTGGTAGGAGGTCAGACTAAACTGGATTGTAAGCGGGCGAGTACTGAACGCTGAGATTAACAGTGCAGAACATTTTCAGAAAACAGTTTGTGAGATTTTTCCTGGTTTTGTCTTCAGTACGTGAGTGTTTCATGTTCGGTGCTACGCCACAGTAAACCACACTGTGTCTGTGTCACTGCTCTGGGTAGTGAAAACTACTAGATTATCTAGCGACAGTAATCTGTGTAAAGAGCTGGAGGTATTTAGAGGTTTTGGTATAATTCACTTTTCCAGTAGGAAACATCCCAGCACTAAACTACGACAACACTAACAGGACAAACAGTAAATAACACGCCACCAGCAGGGGGAGCTGAAGAGCTGCTTTGGAGAGAGAACACCTGCCATAGAGTATAAAAAAATTAAGCTCTGCTATTTCATCATTACGTGTGATCAAAGCCTTTTTTGTCGCATATCACTGAAATTCTTTTCTTTGCATATGCAGCTTATTAGGTAGAGCATAGGGTCAGCCACGATACGGAAGCTGGAGCGTTAAGAGTCTTTCTTAAGTGGCAGCTTGATGGTGCTGGGGCTTGAACCCCCAACCTTCTGATCACGAACTCAGAGCCATTCAGCGCTGCTCCATCACGCTCCGTCACACCTCAATCGCTCCTGTTGAAGCCGCTTCATCACCATTTAACAAAGAAACCTGCGTCTGACTGCCGCAACGCTTTCTGGGTAAAAATCCAGCACTCATTACTCTTTACATAACCCACATCGCTGGAACTGATACATTTACAAAATGGACCTTTAAGATGAATAAAGTGCAATAAACCAAGGGGAAGTGGATTGGAGCACAGCTGGAGGGTTATGACATCATCAATTAGCATCAGATTCACTTCAGGAATGATGATAGTGACTGAACTTTATTAAAAAAATGTCAAATGCACATCATGTACAAACACAAACACACACACACACACACACACACACACACACAGGTTTCCACGCCCCAGCAGTTTCACCCCGTTTCCTTTCCCTCTCCCTTTGCATTTGATGTTCTGTAAACACATGCAGTTTCCATGGTGACTGCATGAGCCCCAAAGTGGGCGCCATGGTTACTACAGACACGATCTGATTGGCTGAAAGGGAGGAGGAGAGGAGAGGGGGAGGAGGGCAAATTATAGTTTAATAAGCATGCTCAATAACATGGTGTGTGTGTGTGTGTGTGTGTGTGTGTGTTAAATATCTCAAGAGTCTCCTGAGTAAATTTCATTCTGATTAATTCAGTCTGTCTCATGGGCTAGCTTTTTCTGTCTCTTTTTCTCTCTGTTTGGTGTAGATTTATTGGTGTGTCGGGTTGCAGTTTGACACAAAGCATCAGGAAAACAGTGAGAACAACAAAAATAACAACAGCAGCCGTGATAATGAATATAATAACGCTCTGTCTGCTCTTTACTGTAGAGATCATGCCACATTCCCTGCTTTTGAAGTATACACACACACACACACACACACACACACACGCACACACACATATAGATGCACACACACATATAGATGCACATGCGCACGCTCACACACACACACACACACACACACATATACACACACATGCGCATGCTCTCACACACACACACACACACACGAGCACACATACACACACACATACTCACACACACACACACACTTGTTATGTCACACATCTGGGACTCCATCACCTTCCTTTTTCTCTGTTTGTCTCTCTTTTAGGATCAACAGGTCATCTGTGCTTGTGTGTGTGTGTGTGTGTGTGTGTGTGTGTATATGTGTGTTTGTGTGAGCGTGTGTGTGTGTGTGAGCGTGAGTGTGAGCGCTGCTCACCTGCCAGATGACAAAGAAGATAAGTGCAGCACACAGGACGAGTGTGAGCATATAGCAGAAGGCGGCGAAGGTGAAGGCCATCGCTGTTCCAGAGGCCAGCGTGACAATCGCACCGGCCGAGAGAGAGAGACAGACTCACCTGTCTCTCTCTCTCTCTCTCTGTCTCTCTTTGTCTATCTGTGTCTCTTCTTTACTATGTCTCACTCCCCTCTTCCAGTCCACTGTCCCCGTGTCTGTCTCTCCTTCACTCGTCTATCTGGCTGTCTGAGAGAGAGAGACAGTGTGAAGCAGTCCTTCTTTCCTTCCTGTGTGTGTTCTCTGATTTCCTCAGCACATGAGCCTCACAGACTGTATGTGTGTGTGTGTGTGTGTGTGTGTGTGTGTGTGTGTGTGTTGTCTAGGCTCCTCCTTAAGCAAAACTACTACAGCTGATTGGTCGCCCCCTCATCTCTCTCTCTCTCTCTCTCTCTCTCTCTCTCTCTCTCTGTCTCTGTCTGTCTTTCTGTCTGTGTGTTAGCGTTTAAACAATGCTCGGGTGATGCTCTAGGGTCAGATTCATGTCCAAATTTACACCAAATTCAGACTCAAGTGTGTGAATAGGAACAGAACACACACACACACAGATACACACACACACATATATACACACACACACACACACACACACACACACACACACTACAAATGCTATTAATATTACTGTGCATAGTGAGTGGATGAGCGTTCAGGTTGTGTGTGAAAGCAGTGAGGAAAATAAAAAGTAATAAATGTATGACATCAATTCTAAAATCAAATTCATTTCTTTATTAGTCACAGTGTAGTGAGAATTAAACGTTTAATGGAATTCATGCTCGGAAACAACAACACACCAGAAATGTGCAACAATAACAAAGGAACATTTTTACAATTAATTATTTATACAGAGAATGTCAAACAATATGCAAAGAATAATTATAAGGTAATTAAATTAGTCATTAATAATAATAATAATAATAATAATAAGAAGAAGAAGAAGAAGAAGAAGAAGAGGTTGTGGTAATAATGAAAGTGTCACAACTTTGGACTGTGTGTGTGTCTGTGTGTGCGCGCGCGCGTGTGTAATAGTCTCATTAGTCTCTGTAAACTCCATATGTTATTGCAGAGCGCCACCTGCTGGATATCATTACGTATTTACCAACTAACTAAAACTACACACACACACACACTTCAGACGATAGAAGGGGATTTGGCCCTCGGAAGTGAACAAGGGGAAGTGAACAAACAGGACTGGAACCCGACTCCACAGCCCTGATCATTTGTTCTACATTCCTTTATTTTGGTGAGGATTAAAGAGTCTTCTCTCCACCTGTATTAATCCTCACACTCATCTCTGATTATTATTCATTCTGCAGACGTGTGCAGCTGCTCGGTCATTAATTAATCAGGAGCTCCTGCGCCGTGTCCCACTTCCACAAAAAAGCAGAGACAGTGAACTGAGATGAGGAAATAAAACCATAACAAATAAAACAGTCTGTTAATGACATCACAGTGATCGCCAGAGCCGCTCATACGAGACACTGCAGCACCGAAGACAGACAGACAGGCAGTTAGAGAGAGACAGAGTGAGAGAGACAGAGTGAGAGAGAGACAGAGTGACAGATAGAGAGAGAGACAGTGAGAGAGAGACAGAGTGAGAGAGACAGTTAGAGAGACAGTTAGAGAGAGAGACATAGACACAGTGTTGATCTCATTAGTGATTCTGTAATTAATTCTGTTCTGATTAATGTAATAACACAAAATAATTTCCTTTTAAAGTTTGCATAAATCTGCATATTAAAACGAATATAAATTACCATAACATTAAATAACACAATTTGTTTATTTAATCTATTACTTAATGTAATGCCCAATACTTCCTGTCTGTCTGTCTGTCTGCATGTATGTCTGTCTGTGTGTATGTCTGTCTGTCTGTCTGTGTGTATGTCTGCCTGTCTGTCTGTGTGTGTGTGTGTCTGTCTGTCTGTGTGTATGTCTGCCTGTCTGTCTGTGTGTATGTCTGCCTGTCTGTCTGT
>CM040991.1:138785-146285 GCA_022985145.1 Pangasius djambal
GTCATTTTCAATGTTAATTACAAAAACACAGATTTTCCTCATGATGAAAGCTGATTAAAGGATTTTAGACGTGTGTGTCGTCATATCGCTGCTCCACAGGAGCGCAGGACGATTTAAATCACATCAACAGAGATTCTGGAGACTGAAAGCAAAGACGACACTTTGCCAAAAATAATCTTTAGGCAAAATATTAACATTCAAAAAAATAGTTCTTATGATGATAACGATTGTTAAGGAACAGTAAGTATTTTCCCAGAATTTGTTTGCGTTATTAAAAATCTGGATCATTGCTTGTAATCGTTGCCATTTTTGTGTTGAAGGGTGCCAATATTTTTGGAGTGGACAGTTTGGTTTGTAGGTTTGGGGTGATTCCATTCCAGATCCGTTCGGCCAGGACACCGCGCTAGAGTATAAATGAGTGTTTTTAAATATAAATACGGTAGAGAATAATAAGGATTGAGGTCGTTAAAATGTTAAATATGTGTTTTTAATGTCTGATGTTATAATCAGGATGATTTTGATTTTAAAACATTTGATGGTTTCACACTTTTATCTCGCTGTATTTAGATACTGAGTGTGTTCTGGTTCTTCCTGGTTGAATGAGAACTGACCCCAGACCTGTAGAGTTCCTGCTCGTGACTGTGTGTGTGTGTGTGTGTGTGTGTGTGTGTGTTGTTACCGTTGTGTTTCTGTTCGTCCGTGTGCCACTTGATCTGATTCTCTGATTGGTCAGTGTGGAGAGGGTGTCAGTCTGCATGCCCTGGAGCCCCGCCCCCATCGCAGGCTGCTCAGGTTGTTTTGATGTCCCTCCTCACAGTAAGGGGGCGCCGGTGCACTCGGACGAGTCAGGGAGCTCCAGTCCGGTTCTGACGGACCCTGTGATGTTCTCACCTCGACCCCAGAACCGCAACCGCCGCAGTGAGTCTGGCTGGGGTTCGGGGGGGGGATAGATGGTGTCGGGTGAGTTTGGGGTTGTTTGGGTGGCAGTTTAAAGATTTTTTTATGCAGTTCACCCTGTTTAGAGCTTTTAGGGCTGTTCAGGGAGCTTTGGGTCATTCCGGGCTGTTTGAAAGGCCCGGTGGGGTAATTTGGGGTGGTGTAAGGGTACTTGGTGTCCTTGCAGGAACATTTGGGCCATTAGGGTCTGTTTGGGGTCGTTTAGCATCACAAGACCATTTATACTGTCTGGGCTGGTTTTGAGAGCTTTGAGGCAGTTTGAGGCAGTTTGAGGCAGTGCATTAATGAATATTTGAGGTAGAATACAGTGCCCGCAGGGACATACGGGGACAGTGAGGCAGGTGAGGTAGACTGGGGTCTCCTTGGGCATTATTTTGCATCTGCGCACTGGTTTGCTGCTCTTAGGATCTGTTTCGTCGCCATTTATGGCACTTGGGAGCTGCAAGAGGTGATTTATAGCATTCAGGGTCAAATTAAACAGCCTTTGGGGTTGTGTGTGGCGCGAGGAATTCTGAGTCGTTTTGATCAGGTCCGGTTTGGTAAACAGTTCCTGATGTGTGTTTCAGGTTGGCCAGGAACCTCCAACTCCATGGATATCTGTGAGACTTTAGAGGACTGGACCACTGACCTGTCCTTCATCTCCGACTCGGATGAAGAAGACGACGTCCTGCTGGTGAGAAACGTCTCAATTTATATAATTACCTTTATCTTTTCATCATCATCATCATCATCATCATCAGAAAACTGGAAATAGTACAACAGTTAAAGAATCACAGCCACAGGTTTGTTATCATGTACGTGTTTTTCAGGTTCCTGGGAAGTACCGAGCGCTGGTGGATCACCTGAAGTGCGGCAAAGATGAGGTCATCATAAAACACGGTGATGTCATCCACTTACTGCAGGAGAACACCGAGGGCCTCTGGTGAAAGTCTTATAATTAATAAATAAATAAATAAATATTGAACTTGGGTCGTTTTCTGTAAACGATCGTGACTCATGATTACGCTGCACTGATTTAGGCACGTCAAAAACCTGACTCGTGGAGGTGAGGGAAAACTTCCAGCTGAGGCCTTGCACAGAATTCTGGGAAATGTGGACAGAAGTCATGTGATCCGACCGGGAGGTGAGTTTACGGTGAGTGGAACTTTTATTTCATAACCGTTTTCATCTCACGTTAAATTCAATTAAATTCTACCATAACGAGCAGGATTTTGTGCAAAACACTACGGCTGCTAACCCTGCTAACTCCGCTAACCCTGCTAACTCCGCTAACCCTGCTAACTCCACTCCCACCTTAAAATGAGGCAGAATATCACACAGCGCGCAGATTCCCACAGCATGCTTCGTTACTGTTTTTAAAAATCCCCCTCCACCCCTCCCCCTTGTTAGATACCAGATTGAGTAAACTTACCCAGAATGCACTGCAGGTTCCTGATGAATGAAGCAGGTGAAACACCTCACGTGTTACAGAAATATTCACTGTACTCCAGAACCCCAAACCTAAATCATTACACAATCTGTGGAGTAATGATCATGTGTGTGTGTGTGTGTGTGTGTGTGTGTGTGTGTGTGTGTGTGTGTTTTCTCACAGGCTCAGGAAATATAAGCAGAGCGATGAACACGCCGTGATGAGATCCTCCACGTTCAAGGAAACATCTACATTATTATCCAGCACGGAGACACACACACACACACACACACACACACACACAGAGAACATCCAGCCAAAAACAGTACCGTATTTTCTGGACTAAAGGTCGTGGAGTGTGTGTTAAAGTGAGGTGTGTGTCACTGTGACGTGCTCGTGCAGTAGTGTGTTTACGGTAGGCGAGATACTCCAGCAGTTATGGTGCATGTAACAGGTTATACAGGATCATACAGGGTTGTGTGTGTGTGTGTGTGTGTGTGTGTGTGAACTGCAGGTGAATACATTATGGAGCTCTGTGATAGGTAAAGAATGCAGCTTTGTAGCTGCTGCAGTAAACAGAGTTTGACGCGTCTCTTTGCTCCTGCATGAGGCGCTCTGCGAGTTTGGGACGAATCTTTAGACGAATTATAAAATAACTCAGTTTCTGTGGACAGGGTAAGAGTCGTTCCGAGGTTAACTGACCTTTAGCCGAAGAGGAAAGCGGTGACTCGCGTAGTCCAGAAAATACGGTAAGCAAAGGATGCGATTCGTTTTCTCCTCTTTTCCACTGTTCTTCACTTTCCTTCATCACTGAACATTTCTGACTTTATAGAGCACAACCTCGAAACACAGTCCTCACCGTTACCATCACCGCAGTGGCACAACATCAGACGTGTGTTTATGGGAGATTCTGCACTCAGGATCGTCATGAGAACTTTATTCTGAAGGTAACAGGAGAACAAAACTCACAGATAAATCAGCCGAGTTCAGCAACAGAATCCCATCAGCCTCAGCGTAAAGCGAGCCGCGTGCTAAATAAAGCTAGCTCGTGGATTAGCATGTTCACTGTCTTGCTAATTTGTGGTGTGGGATTCTTCCTCTAACGCTAGTTCTTCACTTTCTCTAGAGATTTACAAACAGATTTAAACTAAATATTAATAAATTCTGATCAGACTTCGTACGTTCCACACGTTTCCCCTTCGGCTTAAAGCAAACATGACGCTCCTGTCTGCTGTTCGCGTGTTTAAACGTGACTACTCATGTTTACTTCCAGGAAGTGTGTGCTTCTCTACAGGATGTGACGGAATGAAGCGTTTAGAAACACTCACCGGTTTTAGGATCTACTTTGTGCCAAATTGTGACGTCACACATTTTTACACACGGCGCTTTGTTTCTAATCCTTTTGTATACTTTGGTAGTGTTTTCATAGCATCGTGGATTTATTACAGTTTGTGTGTTAGTTTAATGCTTCACTGTTTATACACACACACACACACACACACACACACACACACACACAAATCAGTGTTAAGGAATATTTCAGAGCCTTTAGTCTTCCTCGCTGGTGTGTGCTAAGCTAGCTTTGCTAGGAGCTTTGCTAACTCCACTGCTCAGGCGGTCATGACGGTGAGTTTTATAGCTGAAAGAATGAAGCCATAAATGTCACTAAGGAGCCTGAGATGTGAGAAGGTACGTGTGCAGGAGAAGGCGTAGTGTATTGTCTCTAAAATACTTTAACTACATGTTTAAGCACAAGATGTATAATGCTATAAAAAAGCCATGTTTTCCTCAGTGCAGTGTCTTGAATGTAAATATGCGCTGTTTATTATCTCATTGTGCCAAACTGAATGTATTCATGTTTCATTTTTATGCTTCACTGTTAAGAAAAAGCAAAAACACACATCCAGCTGCTGTACGCTGTTCACTGAGAGTAGTTAATTATTTACTCATTAGCTCATGCCTGCTGCTGATCGACTGCTTCATGAACACTGACGGCTTTAAGGCTAAATGAACCACTGATTTCACCACCATGTCGTCGTTTGTGGAGTTTGTTTAGACCTTTTTTTTAATCTGAGTGCTAACGCTAGAGTTTATTCTCTCTCAGACTCTTAAAATAACAATGAGTACATATTTTAATCTTTAATTTTGCCAAATGATGGAATCCGTTCTTGCTGTACACACTTTCATGCTTCTGGAAACTGAAACTGTGATTTAAATGTATTCAGGTAACTACATCTCATCATCCAGAACTTCCTGCTCTGAGTCCAGTCACGTTTGTGATCCAGTTCATGTACCTGGACACGCGTGTGTAGACGCCGTACTTCCCCTCTTTAGCGCACTCGTCACCCCAGCTGATAATGCCCGTCAGGAACCACGTGTCTGTGTTCAGTCTGGTGGCGTGAGGTCCTCCGCTGTCTCCTTGGCACGAGTCCTTGCGAGTGTTCAGGAACCCGGCGCAGAACATAAAGCGTGTGATCTTATCGCTGCCTTTGCAATCGGTGCGGTCCACATAGGGAACGTCGACCTTCTGCAGCTTATCGGACTCCAGCCCTCCGTAGCGCACCCGGCCCCACCCGCTCACCATCGAGACCTGCACGCTCTTCAGCAAGTTCTCCGTGAAGGTTTTTGGGCCCAGGCAGATGGGGATGATGTAGTCTGAGAATGTGACAGGCGTTTGGAGCTTCAGCAGGGCGATGTCGTGGTTGTGGCTTTGCCAATACTGGTAGTTGGGATGGATATGGTGTTCGTCAATTTCATGATCGCTCTCCCGCTGTTCATCAATTTTAACATCATGTTCTCCTGGTGGGAAGTGAGAGAGAGAGAGAGAGAGAGAGAGAGAATTAAGTTTCAGGAAGAAAACAAAAAATTACTTCTGGAAAGTCAGTCCTCACAGGGTGCTCCTGAGATCTCTGGATAATCTGCTTCATCAAGGAAAGATCTTCACTTAGTCTGTTCTGTCTAAAAAACTCACACACCAGGGATCTCTGGGTAATCTGAGTAGTTAATACCCTAATGATCTGTAGGAACGCTCTCTGAGCACCCAAGCACAAACATCTCCGTACAGTCTGTTTCATTAAGTCAAGGAGAACCTCAAGGACCTCTGACCCAGTAGGAAGTCCCAGTGTTCTCAGGTTAATCCGTCTCGTACCTAATCTGATGAAGAACTTTTCGATCCCTGCCTCCACTATGCAGTGGGCAGCGGTGATGACCCACACGTCACTCAGGAGAGAACCGCCACAGTACACCAGCTTCTTTTCCTTATGGACCAGTGCCACCTAGTGAGGAGACGGAGAGAGAGAGAGAGAGAATAACATCTATCATCATCATCACACACACACACACACACACACACACACACACACACACACACACTTTTACCTGCCAGGGAATCTCTCCAGGTGTTGCTTCCATTCCTCCCACAATGCGCTGGTCGGTTTTGGTCTCCTGTATGACGGTGGGTAACGTGGGGAAAAAGGCCCAGTGGTTTTCTCTCGTCGTTGGCCTGACGGTGGCGCTGCTGAGCTCAGGGGCATTTGTGCTGTTTGCTGCTGTTAAATTCCTCTCCGTCACGTTCTCACGTTGGATGGTGTGAATTTGGGTCAGAGTTTCTTCAGTGATTAACGTTCTCGTGGCCAGAGTGTTGGCGATGTTCTTCCCCAAACGGCCGCAGGGGAAATTCACTACACACATCACACGGAGCTTTACACACAGGCTTAGCTTCAAATTCCGACTCCAAATGAAGAATGTTAAAAACTAATGTGGTGAAAGTGGAAGTTAATATCAGAGGAAGTTATTTTATCGTCCTGTTCTCTCAGTCGTCCCTCAGCGCCGCATCAGAGCACCAGGTTTTCTTTATTAAACAATAAATAAATGATATTCTGAAAACCTGTTCTCTAAACGCCCAGCGTCCTCACACTGAAGAGAATCGAGTTTATTCATGCAAATTTATGCATGTTTAATTAGATAAGGCCTCATCTGCATAAATATGGAAACATTTTGGAAAAAGTTCCAATACAAAAATCTTTATAAGACCAACTGCCAGAGATCAATAGTGAAGTCTGTCGTCTATCTTTCTTTTTTCATTTCACTTTCCCTCGTAAGATTATTGGTTAGATTTTTGCTGCATTTGTGCAAAAAGTAGTTTTGTGCTTTATTTGTAATGTTTCATGGATCCAAGTTAAAGAAATATTAAAGAAATATTAAAGAAATATTGTAAGTAAAGTTAAACAGAATAAAATAATAATTTACCTCTCGGCTCACAGCTCCTCTCGTCTGCGCCGAGTGTGTATCCTTCAGCACAGTCACACACCACACCCTTTACCTTATCCACCACGCAGAACTGCATACAGCCGCCGTTATTCACGTCACACTGTCTCGCTAGCTCTGCAACACACACACACACGCACACACACGCATACACGCACACATACACACACATGCACACACACACATACACGCACACACACACACATACACACACACACACACACACACACACCTGTAATAAATAAACACGTATATATACAGTGTACAGTCAGGGGAAAAAGAAAGTGCGCCCTCCTTCAGTTCTAGGTTTTTATGTTTCAGAGCCTAAATAACTGTGTTTTCTTCACCAGCTTCTATAAACAAACAAACAAACAACTTCAGGTGACAGAAACACAACAGATTTCAGTACGTAATCATTTCCCCAAAAGTAAACCAGCATTCAGAAAGCAGGAGGGAAAAGTAAGTACACCCTAAAACTCAGCAGCATGCAGAAGCAGACGCTTTCCGTGATCTTTAACGGTGACTCTTCAAATATTTATTTATTTTTAGTTAATTTTGAATAGAATATTTATTATTTTTATATTATTAATCATAACACTCTATTTTTTGGGAAACTGGGCTGCTGTGTATTAAAGTCCAGTGCAGTGTGTGTTGTTATTAAATGCCGTGTTAAAGCATTGTGTTACTGAACAGAAGGTCGTGAGTTTAAATCCCAGCACCACTGAACCTGTGCTGGTGAGCAACACTCTAAACCTCACCTGTCTTTGGTACCTGTCTGCTCAGGTGCTGTACACTACACCGTACACTACACTACACACTACACTGTACACTACACTGCACACTACACTACACACTACACCGTACACTAC
>CM040991.1:226327-251385 GCA_022985145.1 Pangasius djambal
GAGAGAGAGAGAGAGAGAGAGAGAGAGAGAGAGAGAGGTTGGGAGAGAGAGGAAAACGACTCCACTCTTACCTTTTCCTGAAGATGCAGGTTGTTCCGTAGGAACTCTCTCACCTCTTCATCTGTGTCTTTCTGTTAATCAGCAGCACACGAGCAGGTTAGTGATGTTTATTACGGAACAGGTTTTACACAGAGAAGCAGAAAGCGCATCATCAGGGAGCTGATACACTGCAGCACACGGAGATAGACACACTTCTCATCCTGCAGACTGAAGGAACACAGAAGAACATTATTACAGGTGAACTTTCACAGGTGCTTTCTGTGGCCACTGTACCAGAGAGTAGCGGGACTTGGCGAGGTTAATGAGCTCGTGATCGGCCGGAGAGCACATGTTGAGTCCGATGGGGAGCATCTTCTTCAGAGCGGCCACGATCAGAGAGGTCTGCACGGAGTAACGATCCCCCCTCCGCTTCTTCTTAGTACGTTCTACATCAGAGCCACCAGCCTGGGACGATATTAAAAAAAATACAGGACATAAAACAGGAAAAGAGAACACAGAAAAGCATTTTTTTCCATGAAAATGGACAGATCTCAAAGACTTGCAGTGTAAGATACACTTAAACCTCAGACTCGTACAGAGTCATCTCACACAAAAACCTGCCTTTAATAAAGCAAACTCAAAGCACAACACAATTCCTCAAGTCAGACTTCTACAACTGATCTTCAGTCCAACACCACCTGCCTCACACCTCAGAGCCACCTCTATAGCTGGCTTACAGACTTCTTACATCCAGTGTGACTTTCCGCTTTCAGCATTAATTGACCAATTCATTCATTCACTATCTATACACATATTTAATAATATATTCTAATTAGCGCTGGAACAGAAGAACTCGCAGGACTCAGTACCTGCAAAAAAGGTGGATATTGGAGAAAAAAGAATGAATCTGATCCTGTGAATGGAAACGATTGGAATTGGATTTAGAAAAGATTTTTTTGGAACTGGAAATGTTCATTTATGGAAATGACACTTGATAGGATTTTTTTGTTAGGACTGATTTGCATTATATTTACATTTTGTACTTTATTAGGTTTGCAATTATGTTTTGTGCAAGTTGTTTTTAGCTGCGTTTTTTCCTGTATTTTTTAAATGCTTCAGTTAAAAATTCATTTTAAAGCTTGAATTAAGTAAAGAGAGCATGGTATGGTGTGTATTTTGGACGTGACATTTTGGGTGAAAAACAGATCGAATGAAATTATCTTAATGAGATCCAGTTTTAATAAGATCAAATATCATAAAGTAAATACAGTAAACGTTCATCAAGTCTTAAATAAATGATCGAAAACCTAAAAAAGGAAAAACATCAGAAGCTGATTCCTAACTTGAGAAAATTATCCATTTTCTTTAACAAAAAGAAAAAACTCATATAATAGAAACTCATTGAAAGGATGTTGTTATGGAATGTAAATAAAATTATACTTCAAATCAATAATTAAAATAAAATCAATCGCCGCAACATTTCGCTCTGTTAGTGGCTCTGAGGTCTGAGACAGCGGCGCTGAAGCCTGCTTTCATCCCATAAATCCAAAACTCTACTCAGACTTCTGTTCAATACAGAGCTCTTTTAGTGTTTTTAATTCCAGGATCATTAATAGGGAAGAGAAAATAATTCATCATCACGTGTCGCCAGGATGGACAAGAGGAAGAGGAATGCAGGGGAGACAGAAGTGGAGGATAACAGGAGCTGTTTATATTTTATATCCTATAGATCAGGAAAGCATGCATAGAGACACGTGTAGGGGAAATACGCATGCAGGTGAGGCACGTTTGTCTGTGTGTTAATGGGGTTAATACAGCAGAAAATCATCCAACGTACACAAGGTGAAACAGTCACACGCACATAAAACACAAAGCGAGCATGCTGTATCTGATGCACTAACATACTGATGGACTGATTTATTACTGAACGTAGCAGAGACGGTCTTCACTCACGCTGACCTACATGTTCACTGTAGGGTCAGAAATCGTTTCTGAGGTTTCTGTTGGTTGAATAGAGTACGAGGTGTCCAGCGTGAGGGCTCAACCTGAGTGTGTGTGCAAATCCTCGTTATTCTAATGAGTGATTTAAAGTTCTAAGTAAAGCTGTGAGCAGTAACTCCTGACCTTAACCAGGACCACTTACACCTACAGCCTACAGAAATCAACCTCTCAATCTTCTGATGATTGCTTTCACCTGGGACTTTATCTGTTAACGTCAGATTCATAACGAGATCCTTGGTGTTCTGTGTCTGTTTCCCGTGTGCTCGCTCGCTACAGAATAAAAGTTTGATGCAAACTAATATCGAGAATGCACTGGTCAGTGAGTCACTATGAAAGACCCACAACTCATCGCTTGTACATCATACTGGCTGCACTTTTGAACTTTTCCTGCTGCTTGCATGAATCTGACACAATAATTTGATCCCTGCAGAAAGAGAAAAGGAGCGATTTGTCAGTAGGATGCTGCTAATCTAAATGTGAAGAGGATCATCCCTTTTTTTCCCACAATCCCATTTTCAATCAGTTATTCTTGATTGCATTAGGGGTCATGGGTTAAAAGGGGAAGGATGGGGAGAGACGCTGCAGTTATGTGGAGATTAAAAGCCATAATAATCGTTAGAATGAGCAGAGGAACAGACAAGACTCTGATTGTCGCCCCCTTGTGCCAAGGAAGCTGCATAGCAAGCTACAAAACAAACAGCCAGCAAGCCAACTGTCCGGAATTGGGACCAATTATGTTTCATTTAGCCAGAACAGCTAATCATCCAAAAATATAATTGATATAAAACTAGAGTTGGTTTTCTGAACTGGCTCAACTGAAACGGATTTGGTAACAACCGAGAAGCAGCCATCGGCAGAAAAATAAAATAACGAGAAAGAAAGAAGAAGTTGAAAAGAATCTAAAGATCCCCATCCTGACTAAAGTCCACTCAGGACAAACTGACTCGACTACACACTCTTTCATCAAACGCCTCACCTCAGACTCCCCCATCACACACTGGCAGAACCGCTAGCAAAAACACTTTCTCCATGTGTGTGTGTGTGTGTGTGTGTGTTACACACTGTGTGCATCATAATCCTGTTCTAATTACTCTGAGACCTGCTTTATAATCTCACTGACTTTCTCCGTTACGATGCCTGCATTTATAACGTACGCATCATGTCACTGTCTGTGAGTGTCTGCTGTTGGGTTCATGAACTGTACAGCATTGCTTTCCTCAGTATACTTTCTAATTTAGCACAGAAATGGGTCATCTAATTTTTTTAACACATACATTAGCAAAGCTGCAGTCAGTTCAGCTACGTTTAAGCCAAGCAGGCTCAGAGTAACGCCCACGTGCTTATTCTTGAGCTGCCATGTTTCTGGTCGTATGTGTTTCAGTGCCAGTATGCTGGGGGGGTTGATGAAAATAACCACAAAAAAAAAAAAAAAATCCTCATAAACGGGTTGCCATGCGGCGTGCAAAGAGAGAATCTAACCTCAGCGTTTCCGGCCTAGAAAATACACCAGAGAAAAAAAAAAGCCAGAGAAAACCATTAAAAGAAGAACACCGCAAAACTCGCCAACTCGATGGTTACTCACTCACCAGCACAGACACCAACACACATGAGCTCAAAATACTTAACACAGTCACCTGCACAGTAACAGACTTTACCTTTAGATCGAGTGAGGACTGATGAGTCTCATTAAAGAACAGGAAATAAAGATTTTGCAGGAATTCTCAACATTATACTGCTGATGTCAGAGTCACTCATTTCAGTTCAGTGGTTTTCCTGCTCAAATACACCTCATTTACCTGATCAGGTAATTAGCAGTGTGTTAGCGCAGGGAAATCTCCACACGGTGCTCGACTTCAGCTCTTTAACACTGCGGACTTGATGAGCTCTTTGTTAGGGGATAAATTATGTCCACTAATAAGCTCACCTTACTCATCTTGCTCTTGCTGTCAGCGGTGAGGAAGGACATGTTGTTTATCTCGTTTATCACCACAAAGTTCTGCTCCTCACGCTTAAAGTTCTGCAGAGAGATAGACTGAGAATGTAATAAATGTGTGTACTCAGAGAGATACTATATATATATATATATCCGTCTCCTTATTGCAGAACACACACACACACACACACACACACACACTACCTACATGATTATATCATGTACTACATAAAATATCACACTTATTCTCACATGAGACTTGGACCAGAAGATGAAGACCTCTCCCACCATACGGAACAGTTCCTCAGCATCGGGGTCAGGGCAGGTTAACCACCTCGCCCTGATACACACACACACACACACACACACACACACACACACACACACAAAACATCAGATGACCTTTGGGTTATCTGTTTCTAATTAAAACTGGGTTGAGTGAAACTACAGAAGCTATAAACCAAACTGTAAAAAGACTCATTTTGTTGTTTAGATGACCTGTTGTTGTCGACGTAGCGGATGAGTAGAGGGTACAGAGCGTATAGATCTCTGCAGAGGACGGCGAACTCGTCCCGTATAGTTCCCTCCTCCTCGTCACCCTCCGTTTTGCCCTCCATGCGCAGGTGCTCCTCCTCGGCCACCACCTTCGCCGTGCGCTTCTTCAGCTTCTCCATCGTGGGGATGAAGTGAGACTTGAGCATCTCGGGCTTCGCTCTGCTCACGATCGGTTGAGAGAACACTGCAAAACATGCCACACACCAGCTTGTAAATTTCTCTTTAATAACTGTGCTGCTTTATTAGTGCAATGTGCAGTGATTACGTTTAGGTGATGTTTAATTAAAGATGTAACGTTAATCACCTGCCAGTCTCTTCATCCAGGGAGCCTCGTCAATGCCCAGGTTGTTGACGACGATCTTCATGATGCTGCCCAGCAGCTGGTTGAGGTGCTCGGAGGTGACGTGGGTGCAGAGTTTGTCCTCTAGCTCGGGGTGGTTTTCCACACCCCTCTCCCACCAGCGGGGCAGATAGTTACACAGCATGGGCAGGGTGACTTCAATCACATGGGGCATCTCCGTGTAGCGTGCGCCTGATTCGGCCAGGTGACTGATCTCCCTCATCAACACATCCAACTCCGGGATGTCCAAACACAACTCCTGCACCTCATTAGGCAGACCCAGGACTGAGAGAGAGAGAGAGAGAGAGAGAGAGAGGGCTGAATCCATGTTCATGGTGCAATTTATACTGAAACTGAAAATATTGTGGGAAAATCACTAGAAAGAGCTTTAATTAAAATTTTACTGTAGTCAGTGTACTTTAAGCACCACGTTCGCCTTTTCGCTGACTGCGTACTGTACGTATGTGTTATGAAGGGAAAACTGCAGTGACGTGTTAACGCTGAGGCTGAGACACTCACTGGCTCTCTCTCTGGGGGTCTTGGTCGTGTAAACAGAGAAAGCATTGAACTCATTCAGATGAGGCTCGAGGTAAGCCACAGGCATCGCTGCAGCTAAATGAGCTAAACACTCTCCCAGAGCAGGCCTGTGTCTGAAACGAAAAAAACAATGATTCAGTAACACGCATCGAGCTCACACTGATGTCTCTGACACATATCACGATCGGAAAAAGTGAGTCAGACTGAAAAGGTTTAAAAGGATCCAGACCTTTCAGCATGAGGGGTTTTGACGGTGCCGAGAGAGTAAATGCTGCACATGATTCTGTAGCAGGACATCTGCAGGTCGTCCACTAACACATAAAACAGCTCCTTTCATTTCTTCTGTTCTCAAGCGCTCACACAACTTTATTCATCTAGCTAAGTAAGAAGGTTCTAAACAGTGCTATAACACATCAGAAGGCTTTATAATCAGGTTTTTGCGGTACACTCAGGATTAACGGCGGTGATGCGACATACGCGGCGCTTCTAACAGTGTGATGTAAAGCAGCTTACGTATGACGTCGTCTCCAAACTGGTGCTGTGCGATGTGATCGAACAGCGAGGTGAGGACCGGCAGCAGTGCCACGGTGGTGTAGTTTATATTTTGAGACACGCCTTTCACCGGCTAGACACAGAAAAGCATTACACACACACATAAAAAAAACACACAACCATAAACATTTAAACACTAAATATTATCTTGGAGATTGATATCTAGCTCATACAGGCCACTGTACTAAAGCTGTGTAATGTTTTTTGTTTTATACCTTGTACTACTTGCCCTGTGTGCAGTGTGTGTACATGTGTGTTAATTTTCCAGTGACACAAGGCACTTTTTCAGAACAACTTAGCATTTGGAAAATGCAGTACTTCATTCACATCTGTATGTGACGTATTGTATTGTTGAAACCGCATGCTGAATTAAATGTGCCTGAATGTGCTTCCTGTGGTACCTGGTTGCCTTTCGACACTTTGCCCAGTTTGAGGTTCTCCACCATCTTTTCGATGTCATCAGCCGCACTCTCGAAGAACGATCTCAACCCGGCCTTCACAATCTCTGGTCCTGATTTCATCACCGTTCTGCCAGAGACAGAGACAGAACCAGTTCAGTCTGTCCAGTTTTGCAGTAAAATAAAGAGTAATGAAAACTGCATAGGCTAATAATAATAGTAAGGTGACTAGGTGGTGGATGTCAGCTACTGCACGCTACAAAGTTCAGAATTAAATACAAAGACCTCATGTATGAGCTCATGTATGAATATCAAAGACTGATAATGTGTTCAAATCAGAACCATTCTTCTATAGGATTCTTCAGAAATCACATTTAGCTAGGTAATTACTGTGGAACACACAAACACACCGCACATGTACTCCTTCTGATAACATAGTGTTGCTCCAGTCTGTAAAAATATTTGGCTAGAAAGAGACATGTAGGGCTGTGGACATGTAACTGATAAATACAATGAATGTAAAAATGTAAAGAGGTAACCTTGCATCGAGCGAGCGTGCGAGTATGTGGAGACAGTTAACAATAGCAGGAGCGTCCGTGCCTAAGACAGAAAGACATGAATGTTAATCTAAAAGTGTTTAATAACTGACAGAGGAAAGTTCTAAGTAGCGGACGCACATTACAGGCTGTAGCAAATAAACAGAAAGATTTAGAGATGTACAGGAGTATCAGAGGAAGAGAACAGAAGAGAAGGATCTGAGCAGACATCTTACCGAAGAGAAAAACTCTGTGTCTCACCAGAGCCGACATCTTACAGAATATACTGCAGCGGCGAAGGAAATGAAAAGGCAGGAGAGTGGGAAAGAATGAAATCATGAAGAAATCATGAAGAAATCAAAGCAGAGGAAAAGTTTCAGATGATGTACACTAAAACAAATTACAGGAGAATAAGAGAAAGCCAACAGGCCAGGTGACGTTTCGGTCACGGTTGTGTTTTTAAAACAGGTTACATTTAAATAAAAAAAAAAACACTACCTGGCGATCATTTCTTTCTCCTTATTTGAGGCGTGACCGCCGCTGCCCAGGATTTTAGCGGGAGTGGACAGGAAATAGAGGCAGTGGTTTTTAAAGTACTGGTTTATCAACGGCAAGAGGATCTGAAGAGGACAGAAATGTTTCTGGTCATGAACACGAGGCTTCATAGAAACAGATTTATGTTTTAGAGACTGATTTTGAAACAAGCTTAACCTTGGCGAAGAACTTGATCTCCTGCTCATGAGGTGATTTCTCCACACGACCACTGCTGACCACCGCCTCTGCACACACACACACACACACACACACACAGGCAGCATGTACAGGAGTGTAGTGATGGAGTTGCTGAACTTAGTGACACAACTGTGCAAAGGAAAAATATTCAACAGGATAGTCAGATTCTTGTGTTCACGTTTTCTAAGAAGAAATGCGTATCTTCATACCGAGATGAGCGATGAACTCCTGAGCGATGTCCATCCACTTCAGCAGTTTCTGGAGGAAGCCGTAAGCAAAGCGCTTCTCAATGGAGGAAATGTCGCTCTCCATGTCCTTCAGCCCTCTGCAAGTTAAAACACACACACACACACACACACACACACACAAAGACTTTCAGATTTTTATCTCACCCGCTTTCAGCATGTTTTTGTATTCCATTTCTTTAGACCTTGCTTTATTCCCAGTTCATCTTCACCGAAACTACTTTTACCCATTTCTAACCGCACAGTGTCAAGGGTTCCTCTGTTCATGTCACAAACCGTCATGAAGCAGTAACAGTGCTGAATCACTGTATGGGTTTCAGGACACAAGCCTTGGTGTTGCTTGGCATCTGTTTTATTTTAAAGGTTGTTTACTTGCTCGAGAAGCCGCGTGCTTTACCTCGTCACTGCGTATCCGTTCAGCTGGAGGAATCTGAGCAGCTCGTGTGCCTTCTCACGGTCTCGAGCTTTCTCTTTGGCCGTTAGCGTGTCGTAGGGAACGAGCAGAGGATGAGTCCCACCACCTGGAGACGGCAACGTGAACATGAATGTTACCTGATCAGACCTGATCAGTCTCCACTAATGATAGATAAATAAATAAATAAATAAATAAATCCTGTCTCATGGTGCCATTGCGTCACTGTGTCTCTCTGCTGCTCTGTTTTTAGCACTTTCTGTGACTCCGTGTTTCTGGTGCAACTCCGTATAGTTTATACACAATTACTGTTCAAGCTAACTGACACAACGACTGATAAAGCACTGGGATAAAAGCAGACATCTCTCCTGTGCGTAAAGCTGATCCTGTATTAGGAGAGAAACGGGTGCAAACCCTTCGCCTGCAGCTCCATCTTCTTCTTGCGCCCCCAGGTGTTGTGGTAATTCTCGGCCAGCTGCTCTGCCATGGACTAGAAAAGACAAAAACTTAAACAAATCAGCACAGAGAACAGTCACCTCGTCTATTTAATCCAATTCTACACAATTTAAAATGACCTGGAGGACTGAAAACTGATTTCACTGTCAGGAAAAACTGGCATGATTTTTGTTTACAAGCAAAAAAAATATACCCTGAGTGGCCTACAAAAGTCCTTATGTGTAATTCTGTATCTTCTACAATCATGTTCCTCTACCTAAAGATCCCACACACCTGCCCTTAATCTGACCTGAGCGTTTGTGCCTTAATAGAAACTTTTTACCCTTTTTTTTCTGAGAGTAAATAAATACATGTGTAAATATGTAAAATAAATCTGTCAGCTTACCTGTAGCTCCCTGGACAGAGTCATGCCGGATATGTTAATAGGCTGAGGGTTGTAGCCGTGGCTCGGGTCGTACGTCGCCTAGAGAGCAAAAAAGCAAGAAGCATCACAGACTATCAGAGAGCGTGCACTGTCTGCTTTCACGCAAAACTAACAACACAGACTGCCTAACAATTCACTACCATGTGCTGCTTTCATTTCATCAGCTAATAAAGATGAAGGTAATAAAGCACTTAATGAGCACTTTGTACATGTTCTAGCTTTTTAATTAAACGTGGCGTCACAAGTTAAAAAAAATCAAGTGATCAGTTTGCAAACAGGAAGATTTCAGTTTATAAATATGAAACATTCCTCACACAGTTAATCACTGGATCTGTCTCTGCTAATGAAACCCATGTATTAGATTTTTATAAAAAATATTATCGTCGCTTTCAACCATTTTGTCTTTCTCACTCGTACCTGTGCGGTCTGAGAGATTTTCCGTGCCGCTTTCTTCTCTCCTCTGTCTTCGTCTCCATCTCTGGCTTTGTCGAGCGTCCACTCCCAGGCTATCATGGCCTTTATGGACTCTTTAATGGGCCAGCGGTAAATTTCTTTATCCTACACAACAAAGGATGCAAAAGCACGTGTAGATCAACCTGCTGCAGAATGTTCAGACACAACCCCCACCCCAAAACCCCTCTCTTACCTTCTCAGAAAATGTTTTGTACGGTCTGAGCATGGGATGAGTCTTGGCATTTTCATCCAGCACTTCCCCAAACGTCCAGTTGTTTTGGATCTGCAGATGCATAAAGCACACGAAGTAACACACGAGACTAGCGCTAGAACCATATGATGAATTCCCAGTGTGATATTTCTACGCCGTATCACAGCATCACAGTATCTGTGGACAGCTTATAAAAAGGGGACATGAAACACAGCAACAGCAACAAAACATTTAAATCCCTGGACTGGATCGTAATCAACGTGATGCGTGTCGTTGTGTATAACAGCACAGCAGTGTTAACGATATAACTATCTCATTTTAATGATCACAGTACACAGTACATCCTGCAGACAAAACACACCAAACACACATTTTCATTTAAAAATATCTTCAGTGAAACACATTCAACGCTACCTTCTCGAAAGCCCATTTATCATGAGTGTACTCTGCATATCTGTTGATAAATCCGTCCAGTTTCTCAGGAATTATGGTGCTAGATGAAAGAGCAACAAAAACAACAGTGCAACAGACATTAAAGTTATTGTGCTGGTAATAAATCCAGAATTAACACTCAAACTATGTCATTCGGAGTGTCTTACTTGGTTGTGTCCACCGGTTTGGGATCAAAGTTGCCCTCGGCATCGACAGAAGCTTTCTTTTCTGTTTTGGAAGAGTAACTGGCATCCACGTAATCAGGAGGAATGGCACCGGCTATGGCACAGATGCAGGGCATTGCGATTTTAAACAATTCTGCATCAAATTTCTGAAGGAAGAAAAAAAAAATCGATATTGTTTTTTAATATTCTCTAATATCATACGTTAGCTCTATAATATATTTAATGCATCACAGCAGGATTCAAAAGTATGAATTACTACGAATTGTTTTTATTACAGTGTTAGTGAGCTGATACTTATGACTCGTGTATATATGTTTGTTTGTTATTTTTGGTGTCACCGCAGGTAATAATGTGTTTTTCTCGCCTTGTGCGCCAGAGATTCAAAGATCCCCCAGAAGAGTTTGCGGGTCAGGTGAAGCTCTTCCTCTGATGACACACCGAAGTTGGCCCAGCCGTTGGGGAGGCAGTAATACTTCCAGCAGCGTTCGTAATGATTAGTCAGCAACTACAGCACAGCAGGGGAAAACTCTCATATCACATGTGGATATCACATGTGCTTATTCAGTGTCCAAAATGAATCTTTAAACCAGCGGACAGAAATTAATTAGTAATGCTGCTGCATTTTCTTTACAGATCTAGCTTATACAGTGCTGTTCTCTGAATTGCCCTCGTCATTGCTGTAAGCTGACATGGCTGCCAAGCTGCGTGTCTTTTCATGCCTACGCTACATTAAGTACTGAGTCATTAACTCGGCTAAATTAAGTACTGGAACTCAAATGTGTCCAGAGAGCAGAATCGTACCTTCAGGGGCATTCTGGCATACGCATTGAGAATTGGCACATCAAACACAAGTCTTCTCAAAAGGTGCTGAAGCATCGACGGCCGCAGATACCTGAGACGGAAAGAAAAGTCACGCAAAATAATGAAACAGACAGACACCAGAATGAGTCTACATCCCACTGAGCTACTTTCATTACTCCCTTATACAGCATAAACATCAACATAAGCAACCTCACGTCATCAGTTACACACCAGCCAAAGATGCTCTAACACACCAACATCAAAATCACCTTCTCTCCAGACTGTTAGGATCAAAGAGTCTACCAGGAACACTAAGACATCAGGTTTTCCCCAAAGGATGTTGCGGAACATTTCTAACTGGTCTCAATTAACATTAAAATGTTTTAAATAGCTGAAGAATTAAGTGCTCTTTATTAATAATAGTTGGACTATAACCAGTTATTGGCAGCAGACTGACTTGCACAGGGACATGAGACACTCCTCGATGACGTCTCTCTGAGCTTTGGTGAGCGAGCGTCCTCGGGAGAGCCTGTAGATGGTGTGCAGCATGGAGTCGATCATGATGGCGCGGTGGTCAGTGCCGGCGAATAGAGGAGCGCATTTAGTGATGAGAGGGAGAACGGCTGAACAGAGATAGCGGTTCAGAGCCAGAGCCATCTCTGTGGTACTGAACGCAGCCTGGGAGATGACAGAGACAAACACGGTCAACAAAAACAACACAACAAGCAAACAACAAAGCACACAAAAAGTTAGATAACAAGCGACGCTTGGAGATGCACACCGTGTCCAGAGAAGCTGCTGCTCGCATATCAGGCAGGAATCCGACTTCCAGCACGTGTAGGAGGAAATCCTGATTATCGATGCCATACACTCTGTCCAGGAACAGCACCATGGGGGCCTTGTGGTCCGGGACAAAACTGGCAGACATCTTTGGCTCAACGATACTGTTATCTAGAATGAGACAATTATATACAATATATTGTGACTTTATCTTTGTTCGGATTAATATAAACAAAATACAAACGGTACTATAATAATTATTAGATATATAATGTAGAAAAAAACTCTTTTTTTTTACAAATATCCTCCTCACCTTTACCAAACGCAGGTATCTGCAGTGGAAGACTAATAACACCTACGAGATCCTCAATGGGAACCAGAGATCTGAGAATAGCCCTGATCCTCAGAGCTTCTCCTTTCCCTGCCTGGATCAGCTGCTCGTACACAACAAAAATCAAAACATTGTTTGTGGGAGATCGTGGGAACTTCTGAAACAGGACTAAACATCTAAAACTGTTTTAAATGTGAATAAAAAGCCTACTCCTATGTAATTTATTAACCACTGCACTATCCTTAAACTGTTACTCAACTGGTAGTGAAATATCAAGTTATCATCAGAAGCTGAGCAAAAGCAGAATAATAAAGCATAAAGCAGACACTTGCATGCATTTCAGGAGCGCAGCGTCCCAGCAGGTCGATGAGAGCAGCGTAGAAGGACATGATGGCATTTCCCAGATGAACTCTGCTCTCCTCATGTTGCTCTTCGCCTCCAAACCTGATAAAACATGACGTGAACTCTAAACACAACACTGAACTCTGAAATCCACACTAACGTGCATACAGCAAACTGTGCGGTGTGTGTGGGGTTTAAGAAATGAGTAACTGTCACTGAAATATAAACGCAGAGATTATACACAGATAACGGATAGTGAAGTTACATAAGAAACAAATAGAGGCATACATAGGGAAGCGTCTGTCCTTTTTGACACTGGGTCCATCTCTGGCCGGATCCTCAGAGATCTTAATGGCTTCTTCAATGGCGGCCAAAAGGCCATTACCTCCCTCTCCTCTCAGCGCAGGGCCGAAACACTCGGGCCGTCTGATCAGGAGACGCACCACCACGTTAGCGTTCTCCTCCACACTCTCTCCTGCACAGACAAAAACACAAACATTAGACAAAGGTTATCCAGTACACATAATTCCCCACAATGCACCGACCAAATGATGAAGGGCGTGCACGGCGCAATCTGCAGGCAATAATGAGTAGGGTCAGGATCAAACCTTAGCTACGCTTAGATCTTCCCAGAAAACTTTAAAACTGAGCTGAATAATTAACCTAGTAACTTATCTTACAGTCCTCTCTACATGGCTTGGTATTTTATAGAATTTTGTTCAGCCTCTTGCACACTGCTTTTAAAGTTCCAGTGTTTGAGTTTTATACCTCTAACACTAACAAACTCAAAGGATCGTGTAATTTTGCTGTTCTGGTCCTTAAAGCTGACAGTTTGATTTCACTAGCCATATCTCCGTTCTCCTGCTGGCTCTTTGTGCCTGACCCAGAGTGTACCCCCACAGCACAGACACAGTAATGATTTACACACACCGTTAACAAAGACGGCGAATCGGAGGAAGTCGAGGTATTTCTCTCCGCCGCATGGGTTCCAGCCGATATCAGGGTAACCTTTCGACAAGAGCATGGGGCAACTCTGCAGCCCGCAACCGGCCAAATACTTCACCACCTACACAAGAGCAACATCATCACACTCAGATATACAGGAGAGGGAATGCTGTAGCAGAAAAGAAGAATGTAAATATATGTATGGAAAAATGTGGATTTTAGTTGGATTGTTGCTATGAAGTCTGATAAATAGCCAGTAAATGGAAGGTGTGCAAACATAATATTCAAATATTTCAGACTTGTTATTAACTAAACTGACAGAAATCGGACTTTAGTGCTCAGAGAAGATCACCTTCTCCAGGTCCTGCTCCTGAAGAGCCAGCGCCAGCTCATTGTTATCGATGCAGGACGCTGCAGCAACATCAAGAGGTGTAGAGCCTCGCATCCCTGAAACAGCATCAGCACACCATCAGTAAAAGGTAAACAGTGACGTTTAAAGGGTATACGGTACAGCGTGATTATCTGACCCAGGCCGATGCCGCTGTTCTGCAGCAGGTAACTCAAGTGGTCGAACATGGAGCGCTGATTCTGACGGCTGATTCGGCAGAAATAACACAGGAAACGACAGCAGTTGGTCACCATGCGCGGGAAACGGATCTCCTTCACAAAACAAGCAAAATCCAAAATATTACGATATGCACATTGTTTTATTTTTTTAATCCAGTCTTTGAGTTTTACACCTTTAATATCAGTTCTTTAATCTTTGCTTTTATTGCTGTTTAAAGCTGACAGTTTGATTTCACAAACACATCCCAAACAGGGTTTACCTTCGAGTCTCCGCCGCCGAGTACGTTGACCATCACCTCCATGACGGTCTCGTGCATGCCCAGCGCTCTCATCAGATTGGGATGCTGGTAGAACACCCTGTTATTCATTATATTTCTGGAGAAAGGACAGAAGTTAGACTTATACATGGCACAAACAGGGACCAGGAATATAGAACTATTCTATTTATTAAATAATATTTAGCAGCAGGAGCAGACGTTGCACCGTGTGTGTGATATTCTTATTATTTGTGTAGTGGAACAATGGAATGACCCTTACAACATTAATAAAGCATTTATCCATCTATTCATTTATTTATTCAATAAAGTCCTTCATTTTACAGCAATGTGCTTCCAAAGTAAGCTGATATAGACAGAAATACACACCCTAACCTGTTATTTTTTTAGCCTATAAATCATTGTACTGAAGCGTACAATCCTGACAATGAATGCAATCTAGCGATCATATTATAATACTATATAATCAACTTATAATATTATTTTCATTGCACCGTTTGTTTCACTACAGTGTGCTCACATTAAGCTTTTTAATTCATACAAGATGAGGAAGGAGTAATAAGTTGCAGAATCCTATTTGTGTTCTCACCCGATGCTCTGGATCATGAGCCTCTCCTCCTCAGGACCCATCTGGACGATGAGAAGCGAGCGGATCTGGCTAAGACACTGGAGCAGCTCCATGGTGTCCTGCATGGACACGGCGTTGATGGTGTAGGCTTTGGGTAGAGCGCGGATCAGCTCTCCCAGAGCGTCGTACTGCCGGTGCAGCAGGCTGAACATGAGCCGCACCAGCTCGGGGTCCTGGATGAACGACTCCTGAGCCCAATGGATCATTGTGTGGGAGATCAGCTCCTGCAAAGTGCCTGAAACACCACGTGCACACACACACACACACACACACACACACACACACAGGAAAGTTCTTTTTTTCTCACGCTCTGTAAATCTAAATTTAAAGTGTTTTAGTTATAATCTGCTAGCAATGAATGAATAAAATGAATTATGGTTATTAATGTTGTCATAAAAGCAACAATCAACCCAAAGCAAATCCGTGCTCACTGGGTTTCTTCTCCTCCTCTGGCTCCATCTCTGTCTCCTGCTTCCTCCTTCGTAGTCTCTTCACTTTCTCGAGTAGCCTGAAGAATCGTCCACGCAGAGATGTGTCCACATGCTCTTCCTCCTCGTGTTCCTCAATGTGAATACCTGAACAAGAGAAGGAGAGCAGGAAAGAGTTTCTAAAAAAGATGTCCTGGCTCAGAGCAGAGAATGGCTAAGTGGGGTTAGAGTGAGTTCTGACGGACCACAGTGAGCCAGCAGGTCATTGTGAAACATCTGAAGTTCGACGCGGACTTCCTCAGGAACAGGAGTGTCCTCTTCATCCGGACAATTCTTAAAATCCATCAGTATGTTCATCTACAAACACACACACACAGACACACAGAGTTCAGAGTTCATGCGTGTGTGTGTGTGTGTGTGTGTGTGTGTGTGTGTGTATGCGAGCAGACCTGTTCTTGTGGTGGTGAACGGAACTCTCTGGTCTTGCGAGCTGTCTCTGCTGCCGTCATGGTGAAGGCCTGCATGAGCTCGAAATAACGCTGCCTCTGATTCGACTGAACCTGAGTGACGAACCTATCAGAGAACGCGACAATGGCCTCGACGCGGTGACGCAGCTCACAGTCGCAGAAATACTGCAGCAGAGTACACATCTGAGGAAGAGAGAGGGAAAAACAACAAATTATTCATAACATGGCTGTTAAGCACAATAACCATTGCGCAATATCAAATGTGAAAATTGTCTCAAGTGAAAAAAAGGGTTGTTGTTTTGCTGCGTTAATAAAACAGGATGAGCTGCTCTTCTTTCTGCAGATTCTGAGTTAGTGCCGATGTGACAGGCGAGTGTTACTGTGGCAAACAGACGTAAGAGCCAGTCAGGCTGAGTCGGGGGCGTTTGGAACTGGCATAATTAAAAAACAATTTCAAAATTCTAAACAATTTTTGAGTAACTTTAAGCATCTAATAACTTTATATGTTTCGGCACAATTTTAGATACAGTCTTCATAGCTGAAAATGTGGAGTGAGGGAAAAACAGAATGATGGACAGAATGAGGAAAGGAGGAAGAGTAGATGGGAGAGTCAGATATTATTCCTAATTTGATAAATGAAGTAATGACATTAGACTAGAACGCTAAGGAGAGTTTATTTTATAACATTTGCACATCTGTGTGAACAAGTGAATAAATAAAATGTTTTCAAAACTTAACATGAAAGTTGATCATGTTGGTAAGTTGAAAGAGAAATACCTGCAACTTTACAGACTCAGGTAGTTTCATATGCAGTAGCCCCTCCCCAACTTCCTCCTCCTCTTTAGGCTCCTCCCTCCCCACTGTAGGCCAGGCCTCCAGCTCAGCCTGTGGCTCCGCCCCTCTATGCAACGCTTTCTCTTTGTCAGCCTTCTCAGGTGCAGGGTGCTCTTCCCCATCTTCCTGCTCTGTCTGGTCTTCCTCATCTTCTTCCTCTTCCAGCTCCTCTTCCTCTTCTTCCTCCTCTCCCATTCCTTCGTCCTCAGTCCACCCATCCACCCGTTCCTCCTTTTCTTTCACTTCCACTCCCAACTCTTTAGATACGAGCTGCTGCTCTCCTCCTTCTCCGCTCTTGTCCTCCTCCGCTTGACCGCCTTTGTCCTCTCGGAACACAGTGGGCTCGATGAGTTTGAGGATGTGTTTCACGTCCTCATCCTCAAACACACCCATGATGAGCAGCGTACTGATCAGCTTCAGGATAGGAACGAAGTGGAACTCCACGCTGCCCCCTACAGGATCACGCATGGCCTGGCCTCCGTCCTGCACCGCCTCCGTTAGCATGCTCAGGGCGTGGTCTTTCAGAATCTAGAGAGAAAAAGAAGGGCTGTGGTTATTTAGTTCAATCAGATGTCTGAGGTATTGCAGTTCATGCTGCGATGGAGTTATTACAGCCAATCAGAAATCTCCATACCTGCAACGGTACGAAGGGGCTGAGTGTGTACAGGTCAGCATTGGTGCCCACAAAGCCGGTGTGTGAGAAGTGCAGCGTGGGTCTGAGGCAGGTGGAGCGTCCCACGGCGGGGAGTGTGTGAGCCCTCAGCGTGATGGAGCGTGTCTCGTCCGTCATGGGCACGATAAACTCCCGGTTAGTCATGAGGCGGTTCCTCTTGGCCGACTCCAGGTGCATGGAGATGAGCAGGTCGTAGTAGCCGCTGCGGATCGGGCCGGGCAGGTACGAGTTCTCTATAGCGTAGAAGAGCTGAGACTCGTCCACGTGGCTGCAGAGGGCGTGGGCCACACGGTTGTTTCCCAGAGCGCACACCGAGCCATACAGCTTCAGCGTGTGGTGGTGAAACTTCAGTAGGTCAGTACGCTCCGAAAGCTCCAGGATATCAATACACCTACAAGCGATAAGAGACGCCAACTATCACCACAGTGTGTTAGAAGTGTACAGGCGTTAACATCAAAATGATTTCAGTTCTGTTACTTGTTCTCCTCTGGAATGTGTAGTGCCATCATGGTGAGCGGCTCTGTGCACTGCACCATCCAGCCAAGTCTCTCGCTAACGCGGCCTGTCTCAGGGGACAGGAAGCGGTTGGGCATGCGGCTCCAGATCACCGGGGTCAGCATCTGGACATCGAGGCGGGGAGGGCACTGCGGGACCGGATTCCTCCGATCGCTCCGAAACATGGCTGCCGAGATGGGCATGATATTCTGGATAGGAAAAGTGTCAAGTTTTTAATTTTAGGTTAATCTTATGTTCCTCCTCTAGATATCCTGTGACTGAAGATTGTGTTCTTTGGCATAACTACTGGTCAATTAAGCTAAGTTTGTTCTCTAAGAGCATTGCATTAAGTATGCCAAGATTTAACACTAACACACTAACAAAACGAAATTCTGTCATGACCCACAGCTCTAAGCTCAGAATTTCATTTGTTTTTAATATAAAGATATATATAGCAGACCTTGAGCTTGCCGAGCTCCACCTGCAGCATGTTCTGGCTGGAGGGCAAACAGAAAACAGCAGGGAAGAGTTTGGTGTTGGGCTCCACCTGAAACACACCATCTGGCTGTTAACTCAGGTGTGCAGAGCCGCTCCAGAGCCCCAGGTAAATATTAGGTACACTTGTTTACTACATAGCATCTCTCACGTATCAGCTTTATGTGCTGCACCTGTCCTTACTTTGCTATTAAACTTGCAGTGAATTCCATGACCGCTTGAAGCCATGAGTTTGTCCAAGTTTCATTTATGACTCTCCAAAATGTGCAAGTTTTTAGCGGAAAAGCAGTGTTGTGTTAACGCCTGCTCACCTGGTAGAACGTGTTCACCTCTTTCCCATTGGCTGTGAAGGTCATGAGACCTGTGTCCAGGTCCACGAGGCAGCCAATGACAAAGTCCTCCTGAGTGATGCGTGTTTGTTGCGAGCCGCTGAACTCTCCGCCCCACACCATGTAACAGTTACTCCGCTTCATGCTGACCGGAGAAAAGAGCAGAAGCCTTAAGCACAGGGATTACGCATGGAGCAAAGCATTATGGGTTAGCTGAAGTAAAAAGAGGTTTCAGAATTGATCTGAAAAAAAAATGGTTCACAATTTTCTATGCAAAATTGTAATGAGCAACTGTTCACATTTCTGTTTTAGCTGATACCATCTTCCTTAATACAGAATACTGATGAGCTAGAAGATGATGATGATGATGGTGATGATGATGATGATGATGATGATGGTGATGATGATGGTGATGATGATGATGATGATGGTGATGGTGATATTATGGCCTACCTGTGGTGTATGTTGCCTTTATCATCACCCACAGTGACTGTGACGTTTCTCACTTTACTGATATCAAAATGAGGGTCGTACTGGTGGTAATCAGGAGTAACCCAGCCGACCCACACTCCACCGGGCTCCTGTCCCGCAAATATACGCACCGAGTAGTAATGCTACACACACACACACACACACACACACACACACACACACACACACAAAATTTGAGATGATTGATATAACCAGTGGAACCAATATGTTCATGACTACTGCTGCTACAAGACTTGATTCCACTTTAAATTAAATAATTGATCATCAATCAAAATCTGAGAAATTCCTCCCCATACTGTAGTTGTGTTGGAAATAATGTCCACATCGTCTCGATCATCGGGGACGACGTCCTCCACCAGGCGAGGGACAGTGGGAACGACAGGCGGAGGAGCGATGAAGGCAGCTTTCTTCGCTTTGGAGAAAAATCTGTAAATCAAGCAGGAGCATTAATAGCTCACGCTCAGTCTTCAGTTAGATCCAGTTAAATGTGACAACTCCAATTTTGTTGTCTCAACTCTCATGACCAGCATTTAGTGCACTATAAGTAATTAATTTTATGCAATTTAACAAAATGTCATATTAGAACTCAATAAATATGCAAAATTAGTTCCAGAAAATTCAGTTTTCTGAATAAATCCACACTCACCCTCTCTTTTTGCTCTTCTCTGTAGCCGTGTCTTTCTCATTCTCCGCCTCCTTGGTGCCCGGCAGCTCTTTGGGTACTGACGGTTCCTTTTCTTTCTCCTCCTGCTCCCTGCGGGTGGCGCTCTTCTTCAGCAGCTCATATTCAGAGTTGGGGTCGACCTCCAGGGCCTCGTCCTCGGGGATGGTGAGGGCTCGTGTCAGCGGCGTCGCTCCCGCCTCTACTTTAAACAACTCGTGGAACTCGATGGGCATGCTCAGTCTGAAGAAGAGCAGGTCCGTGTTGGCGTTCTGGGAGCCGAATGTCCTGTGGGTCAGTTTGAGACAGGGAGCGCTGTCCACTGTGCCATCCACACGGGATACCTGCACGTGAACAGCGGGAGAAAAAAATAACGGTACATTTTAATTGGTACAGGATGTCAGAAACATAACTTTGAAAATGTTCTTCAATGCCGTTAATTATGGAACTCTATACCTCGATGTGGGTGTGGTCAGTAGGAACAGGAATGAACTGCGGCAGGCTTTTGCTGAACCACAAGGTTATGTCGCGCTTCATGTTGATGGCGAAGGGCTCGAAGCCTTCTTGCAGGCCGCAGATAGTAAAATAGCGCAGGCTGCTGACGTTCTGGCCCAGGTTGATCCGACCCACCTGAGAGAGGCCCAGGCTACACACAGGGATGAACCCTGGAGAAAAAACACACACACACAACACCATGACGGCTTTGAAGGGGCACTATTATCTCCCACAGTCCAAACAGTGAGAATGAACTGAGCGAGGTTACTCTTCTTTCAGTAGTCAGTTTTACACATCAGCTGTAGAAGGACAGTCTGCAGAAGTACAGCGTGTCCCATGGGCTGTGTTTGAACTGGATTCCACCTCACGTTAAATATAAACGGTAGCCCTGTCCTTGACCGCTCCTTTATGGAGTCATAAAGCCTTGTACCTTCTCCAATCTCGATGTCTTTGAAAGCCATCTCGGAGCCGGAGTCACTGATCAGCATCTCTCCGTTAAGCGTGAACATGATGTTCAGCTCATTGAGATCGATCATGCAGCCCACGACGTCTCCCGGCTGCCAGTGACGCCCGAAGGGCTCGCTGCCCACGTGCCAACGCTGAGCCTGAACACACACAAAAACACACAGAAACACAATTAACCACTATCAAAGCAGGTGTCTTTATATCATCTTAATATAACATCTGTGAATAGCGACACTGCACACCAGACACAAAAGAAATGAGTGATTTTATATAATTATTTGTTATATACAGTATATATTATTTATGTATATAATGATTATATTATTAGAGAGCGCATCTGAATACCTTGCAGCCGTTAAAGACATAGGCGAGGTCATCTGCGCCAAGCTCCTTATCAGCGTGGACGTTTGGTCTGGCCCAGCCGACCCTCATCTCCCCCACTGTCACTGCCTCAAACTCAAAGTACCATTTTCCCTGAGTCACAGCGTACGATTTCTCAGCCCTGAACACGCGGATCTTATTCCCACTGCCATTACCGATGTGGCCGCCTGAGGAGAGTCACACGCTTCAGCTCAGAGTGGACACAGACATGAATCTCTAAAGCAGGTCTCCTGTCACTGCATATTTTAGTGTGTGTTCTACTCGAACTGTACTCACTGCTCTCCTGGTCTGGAGGCTCGATGTTGTAGCCGTAACCGATCAACGTTCGAACTGCAGCACACACCGTGTCTCTGTTCGTCTTCTTGGTTTTCTCGTCCAGGAGATTATAGGGCACGAGGCGGGGGTTACGCTTGTTTACGATGTCCTGAATATGATCATCACATGACGAAGAGATCATAAGCAAACTCTCAAAGAATCAGTTCCTCACAATGTTGAGTAAGAGTTTAAAACTGCAGTTTTAAGCCATTATTAAAATCCATTTAAGCAAAATGAAAGTAGTGATAAGTATAAATAATACAGCACACTGTAACCACTTCCTGTAAAAGCTTATAAAACAGATGGCCATGTTCATGCAGAGGGAACAAACCTGCAGTAACGTTAGCGAAGCCTACCTGTACGATGCTGTAAGTCCAGCCCTGGCGCACTCGGTCTCGAGCCCACACGTTGTGTCCGTTCTCAGCGAGTCGCTCCACCAGCGTGTTCTGGTTAGGGGTCAGTTTAACATGGTTCAGGTCCAGAGGAGCGGGTTTGTAGCTGTTGCTCTGTGTGTAGCTACATTCAGGAGTCATAACGTTAACCTTGAAATTCTGTTTGGGTCACAATTGTTCATTTTTCTCTAAAGAACATGAACAATCATTTTTAAATTTCAAATAATCATAATCATTGCAGAGGTGATTTTGGGAAATAAAAGTGTTTAAGTGTGTGTTTTGTGTGTGTGTGTGTGTGTGTCACTGACGTTTTGGGCAGTTTGATCTTTTTCAAATTTTCCTCCGCTTTCTCATCTCCCATTCCAACATGGCAACCCAGCGCAAGAAGAGTTCTTATGGAGAGACAGACAACCAAACCAAAACTTTACACACCCAGACACACATCTATTAGATATCAAACACGCAAACACACACACACACACGTGTCTTCTCACTCACTTGAGTGTTTCCCCTGACATTGCCAGGTTGTAGTTCCTCTCTGGCTCTGGAAGGTTCTGGAAGTCCACCAGACACGGATGCAGCTTTTTATTATCATCACGGAACTGAAAGAAATAGGAAATGAATAAACATGAGCTCAGTGACAGGAGCCTTTAGCTTAATCACAATATTAAAAAATCATAATAAAAATAAACAAAATAAAATGTAAGACCCATCAAAAGTGAAACACACTGCAAAGCCTAGAACGTGCAGCTTATAAAAATGTAGGAAGGTTAATTGTATTTCTTTTATACTGCATGTGGTTTAAGGGGACGTGCGGGTCTGTTCTCACAGGTCCGTAAGTCCAGCCCTGTTCGATGCGAGTCACAGCCCAGAGCTCGTGGCTGTTCTCTGCCAGTTTTTCTCTGATCCGCTCCAGATGCGGAGGAAGAACAATCTATGTGTGGAATCAAACGAGAGAAACACACAGATCAGCAATGACACACAGATTCCATCACTCTTCAACAGCGTAAGGCAACAGAATTGAATAGAAATGAAGAGAAGAGAATCAGGCTTTGGTCATTAAAAGACCACAACAACTAGCAGTGTGTATTAGTAGTACACAGTAGGTAAAAAATGAAACATATGGCATCACAATCTGTTAAATAATGTGTCTGATTACTGAATTATAAACAGTTCTTGTTGATGCACGCAGAAGTTTAGACGTGACTGTATGCGAGCCGCTGTACCTGCACGGTGTCCACAGGATTTGGAGTGAAGGCGGTGTGGGACAGTGACTGCGTCGGGCCCAGCAGGTTCCTCACATCATTATTCAAGTCGTTTTTATACTCCTTAATGGGCTCGATGCGAAGTCTGTCTTTGGGCAGTACCGCTTCGTAGCACGGAGCGTATCCTGGCGGTGGAACAAACTTAAAGTCTCCATGGCGTCCACCCAGGAGGAACCGGACCCTGGGTGAACAACAGAAAACTTACGTGTGGTCACTCATCTGCTTCATCATAGTGATCAGTGTTAGAGCTCTAATAAATCATACCAAGGGTTCTATTTTAATATAAGTATTACAGTTAACATATAGTATATATAAATATATTTTAACATCTTCAGATGGATTTCTAATACACCTTTCCAGCTGTGGCTCTATAAAAACACACTGGAACATGCTGAGCTTCTGTTAGGACATTCTGAGGTTCTAATAAATGATGCTGAGGTTCTGCTAGATGGTGCAAAGCTGTTTTACTTGATTCCTGCGGAGAAGCTAACGACAGGGAAGAAGAGGCCGTCCAGGTTGAAGTTCTCGAACATGCCCTGAACAGGATGCCCGTTAATGCGGAATGAGATACTGGGCACGCTTAGATCCAGACAGCAGCTCACTACATCTTCTGCTGCCAGAATGTGCTGATTGGGTGATGCCACGCGTCGAGGGACACGCCCTGATCCGAGAAACAAAACGCAGAGTGGGACGCAGATGAAAAGTGTGTTTGATAAGAACAAGTTTTACAGAAAGGACAACAAATCTTCCCTAAATCAAAATTGAAATAAACCAGGATTAACGTTAACTCAGTGACACTCACTGACACACCCAGCCATACGAAAGACCATCAACGACTAATCTAACTGAATAGATTTTTGGGACCTGTTACTTATGACTCTGTACAGGTTCCTCACCTGACCACAGATGGAGGCCATCAAAGCCGTAGGAGTAGAGGTCATCTCCTACACCATTACTGCCCCAGCCCTCTCCTCCACCAGGGTACGGGCTGTAACCCTCAGTCAGCGCCCAGCCCACCCGCAGGTGACCCGCCTGCGCCGTCAGAAACGGCTCCACGAGATCCACGATCAGCTCATAATACCACTTCTTATACTGTGTGGATCCCTCACAGGTCCCCAGGAAGATGTTTGGCCTCATGCTGCAAAACAGAAAGAAACAACAAGAAGCATTAACTGTTTCTGTGACTCATAAAAACATACAGCTGCAGAAAATTGAAGGCAACTGCATCATGTCAGCAGTAAAGCTAGAGGCTCTTATAGGTGTGTTCTCTACTGAGTTCCTGCGTTCTTCCATGGGAACTTGGCTTTAACATACTTTATAGGTATAAGAGTCCATTCTTTACATTCTTAGTGTTGGGAAACTGTCCAGCTGTACCTTTCTGCTGAATAATCACCTTGTGACATAATTAATGATTTGCGTTTGGAGCAAAAGGTCACGACGTGGAAGCAGATTCTCTGTGATGAGATTCTGATTGGACCTCACAGCCACACCGTTACACACACACAGCGAGCAGAGTACGTCCAACACCTAGAGAACCGAGAGAACGGAGAACTAGGATGAGGTACAGGTTAGATCATCTCTGAGAGGTGAGTGGTGATGCGTACCTTGTGATTGCGTCCATGTTTGTCCAGCAGAGCGATGATGGACTTGATGTGGTTCTCCTGGATAATGTTTAACACCTCAGGGCTTTCGATGAGAATGCAGTACAGTACCTCCAGAATTCCTGCAACAGGGTGGTGTTTGAGAATTAATAAACAGAAA
>CM040991.1:252757-276401 GCA_022985145.1 Pangasius djambal
TACAGGTTAGATCATCTCTGAGAGGTGAGTGGTGATGCGTACCTTGTGATTGCGTCCATGTTTGTCCAGCAGAGCGATGATGGACTTGATGTGGTTCTCCTGGATAATGTTTAACACCTCAGGGCTTTCGATGAGAATGCAGTACAGTACCTCCAGAATTCCTGCAACAGGGTGGTGTTTGAGAATTAATAAACAGAAATAGTTGCGCATAAACTGTTAGACCTGCTGATACACAGTAAGAGATGTTTACCTGATGAGGCCTCCAGTCGGTCCAGTTTGCTGACCAGCCAGTCCAGATTGTCACAGAAGAGCGCACAGTTCGCCCTGTTCCCTCTAATCAGAGATGCTAGAGAACACACACACTTCATCTATGACTGCATCATACAGTTACAGGTATTTATAAAGTGACATTTAAAATAATAAATAACTATCCTATATAGTACCTTTATCAAATGCAAAGTCACTTTATATATACAGCTTTATAGAGAGTTATAATTAAGACAGTGCTCTCTGGCTCCCTCTGGTGGAAAGAGCTGGTCTGGCAAGGTTTCTGGTCGCTCTCTGGCTCCGTCTAGTGATGGCACATGGCCGAGGCAGCTGTCTCTTTACTGTGTGTGTGTGTGTGTGTGTGTGTGTGTGTGTGTGCGTGTGTGTGTGTTACCCAGCAGCTCGTAGAGCAGGTTAACAATCTCCTTCCAGGACTCAGCTGCCTCTTCTCCAGCAAACTCAGAAAAATGAGCTGCAGTGTTGTAGACATTCAGACGATCAATGCAGTCCAACACCAGAGTGATCATCCCCTACACACACACACACACACACACACACACACTTATCATTCCCTACACACTTATGCATCCTAAGCATTCCAATTCCTTCTAAGCTAAGACTGCAATGTAGACCTTGACCAGAAAAGAGCTTTTTCATATTGTCATGTATGCGTTTGGTTTGATGTGTGTGTGTGTGTGTGTGTGTGTGTGTGTGTGTGTGTGTGTGTGTGTGTGTGTGTGTGTGTGTGTGTAATGGTCCACCTCTTCCTGAAACAGGTTCTGTCGATTTTTGAGAGATCTCAGTTTGCTCTGTTTCTCCTCATGCTCCAGCTCCTCCTCTGGAGGTCTGAAGTAGAAGATCAGATCCTGGAGCGAGAGAACAACAGAATCCAGCGGGAGAGATGGAGGAGGAGCAGCAGCGCTTTTATTCTTCCCACTCAGAGAGTCCAAACTCCTGCAGAAGAGAGAGAGACGGAGAATAAGACTGAGAAGAAAAGAGAGACAGATGTCTGTTTTACAGGACATTTTTGAATTTTTGAATCACAGATTTATGAATCTATGTGCTGAAGGATATATATTAGGCGTGATTAGGCTGTAAACTTTATGCCACAGCTTCCACACTAGTAAAGCTAAAGGTGCATAACAGCAGGATGTTAGTATATAACGAGAGCAGTAGGAGTGTGTCACAGTGAGTGTGTGTGTGTGTGTACTTGATGAACTGGGTGAAGAGGCCAGCAGTGCTGTAGATCATTCTAGCAGCCTGAGACTCTTCAGTCTGAGAGCGAGCGACGGTCAGAGCGTCATCCATGTGACCTTCCTGATGAAGAATTGCCTATGCACACAAACCACGAGTTTAACAGCACAGGTACTGCGCAACAACAACAACAACAACAACAACAACAGTGCATTCGTTACATTCATGATCGCCTACAACGTGACTGAAAACAAACAGGCAGGATTTTTAAAATAATTTTATACTTTAATAAAGCAGGATAAACTAAGTCACTATAAAGAGCTGGTTTATTTCCTAATTATTTCATCAAACTAATAACTAAAATTACAGTGATACAACAATATCGGCTGATACTCAGTCAATAGAAATATTAATTAGGAAAATGAATTAGGATCGAATATGATAAAATAAACACAGTTCTAGTAGGGCACTCAGACTGTTGAAGCCAGTAATAAATGTCTACTTAAAAATGAAAAAGAATATTTATTTGGGGGATTTGAAGATAGCTACTGTGCATACTCATATCCATGTAAGTGTCCTAGTTACCTTCCGCTTCACAGGCCCCAGGCGAGCAGATTTAGCATCTACAGAGGCGTAGGTGAGCCACAGGCCTGTAGCTACGTGCTGCACAAAGCACATGGACTCGCCGTACTTTATCTCTGGAGCGCCCATCCCTTCCACATCACGCTTCTGAGCCACTTCTGTCTTCTCCTGCTCCGACAACACACACGGACAGACGTCACAGATCATCACACCGTCACTAATATGTTTCAGTGTCCAGGTTAATTTCCCATTAAAGATCCTTTTACAATCAGAACACTGACCTTCGAGGCTCGAAAGCAGAATGCAGAGCTGTTCGTGTTTGCTTTCTCAGGATCCACCACCAGCAGGCCTTTCTCATCATCTAAACACAAATATCGACCTGTAGTGATGTGACGCACTCTGAACGGCTGACCCCATTTAATATGGCCTCCACTCCATCTGTGGCACAAAGAGGAAGAAACAGAGGAACAGCTTTTATCAGTTAGATCATCTGAAGTGTATTAAATGTAAAAATGCAGGAGTGTGTTTGCATTACACTGATGCTCCAAACTTACCCAATCCGGAGAGGCTCGAGTCTCCACAGGGATCTGGCATGACTGCACACCGCTCCTCCCTCGTAATGGGCATTTCTGAACATTTCACACACAGCACACCAAAACACAAAATTCATTAAGAAAGTATTTACAAGTTATGTTCAAGATCAGTGGGTTTCTTCACCCATTCTAGTGACAGCCTTCATCTGTTCTTCATCATCAGTCCCATGAGAAGTTGAAAAAGCTCTACCTATGATCTCGCCATTGTGTATGTGTGTGTCTCTGTGTGTGTGTGCGTGTGTGTGTCTGTGTGTGTCTCTGTGTGTGTGTGCGTGTGTCTGTGTGGGCGTGTGTGTTATCTCACTTGCGCTCGTCTCCCTGGTCAGCAGCAGGAATGGCCAAACACTCATCCATGTGGCCGTGGAAGAGTCGAAGCACGTATCCTCCAGTCAAATACCCTGAATAAACCAACACAAGTAAACATGGAAATAAAAAAGAGGCTTTGAGTGTAACCAGCGTCACTAAATAAGTCTGAATATCCTTTACCCTACCTTCAACCAGCTCACAGCCACTGGACACTGGGTTCATGTTCCACAGCGTCTGCATGAAGGAGGCGTCCACCATGAGGTCTCCGCTCGCGTAGGACAGATGCTGCAGACGCACAACGTAATCAGAAAGCAACAGTGATCTGTAAGTGATACTGACTCCAACAATATGCTCATCTGTTTGTTAAGCGTAAAAAGCATCATTTACTAGCATTTCTGTTTTGTCTGTCTTGTGACAGGCCTGCTAGACAACTTATTCCATCATGGCTTCCATGGCTACAGCTATTTCTTTTGTCTCCTCAAATTGTTTATATGTAGAAACCTTTTAAATTTTCAAACTCATAACAAAAAGACAACAATGATTAATTGATTAATTAAACAGGAGCAGCACCCTAGTGACCAGCTGGACATATCAGTCAATTTTTGTATTGAATTTGAAGTGCCTGCTGAAAGCTGGAAAACAATTTGTTTATTTATTTGTTTTTGCTCAAAAATGTACCAGGATACGTACCAGGTACCTTTCCGATGACACGCTGACCAGGATGAGGTCGTCACCCACTCTGACCTTCTCACCCTCTGACCTTTGCTTAGAAGCAGGATGGATCGTCCACCAACATGCCTCACCTGCCACACATACCACAGCACACCTGTCACCTTTCACACACTGCTAAACTGCACTGTCAAACTGATTGTGAACTGTGCTAATCACCTGTCGAGTCTTCCTGTAAGCCAACGTCAAAGGCCAGCTTGTCTGTGAGGGACCGTGACGTTGTCAAACAGCTCAGATACTGCAGCAGAGCGGAGCGAGAGACGAGACAATCTTTTTAAATCCCAAATAATAAATCACAGTCTCGGTGCACAACCGGGAACTGTTTTGATTTCATTAGCTGTCAGAATACAGCGCACAACTAATACAGTTTTAGTCTTTACAAATACAAGTCTGAAAATGTGTGTTCTTACTGACTTTAAACAGAAAGTAAGCTCAACTACACATGCTGGTTGTTTACAGAAAACACTTATCAGTGTGTTTGCTTTAAGAAAAACTGTGTATTAGTTCTTCAGTAGCGAGTAAACAGACCGGTCCTAATGGACCCCCCATTATACACTGCGTGTGTGTTTAGTGTTTACTGAGACCATGGTCCAGGCATTATCTTCATAAAATAAATATGGACAGAAGGAGTCCATGCAATGTTTTTTACAGTGAAAGGTGTCCATGGTTTTAAATAGTCTGAGAACCCGTATACCGGAGGCCTCATGGCTCACCATGCCCGAGTGTGTGTGTCTGAGCAGGATGGCGTGTCCGTACAGCAGCGTCCGATGACCTCCGCCTTGTGATGACTTCGAATAAGAGAAAACGTCATAATAATCCAGTCAGCAGTAGGATTATAGTACTTTAATATAATGCCTAATGTGTCGAGAGAACAGTTTGGAAAGAATGGAAAAATGTAACATACCCATTTATCCAAATCCACATCCTAAAGAGGGAAAGAACAGGGGAATAATCATGGTGAAAAAAACATAATATCCAAACAAGTACTCATCATTTTTTAAACCTGAATAAATTGGGGTTGTTCAGTTTAGAGCATGATGACGCAACCTGATATATCAATACAGCTAAAGTTCTGCTATACCAGCACAGACATGTCCTCGCAATACAGTAAAGTTCAGTTCCTATATTTTTCTCTTAAAGTACTGAATCATATTATACACCTGCTGAACACTTCACTGTGACTGTTAGAAAAGATATTCGATTTAGACTACAGTGTTTTTTCACCTCGCTGGTATGAGAGAGCATCTCCTGTAGCGCTCGTACAGATAGCGACTGCTCCAGGATGAAGACGCAGATGGCCAGATCAGGTGGCACATTCTGAAAAATAAAACCTCACATCGCTCATATATCTCCACACATAACACACAATAACTGATCACAAACGCGTTTGCAGGTATTTGTAAGTTCTGGGGCAGTGATTTCTAAGTTTGAGCCAGGCAAGGATCATTCAGCAAGCATGAAGGTCGACGTTTAAAGCTGTTACCTGAGCGTTAGATGTTGTCTCGAGGAAGCAGAGTCGATTTCCAAATCCCTCACAGGACAAGCAGAGTTTAATCTGCTCCTTCAGTATAGTGGCTGTACACTGCAGCACCACCTGATCCTCCTGCACACACACACACACACACACAATGTATATGACATGAATAATAATAACAATAATTAGCAGTAGTAGTAGCAGAAGTATTACAGATATGACTTCCTGTTGTGTTATAACTAACCAGTTGTATCACATGCTATTGTTAACCAGAAAATGTCAAAGAATATCAACCATAAGCAGTTCATATAGCTCTCGATTTGTGGCTATAATATCAGTTTCATGTCTCTTAACTTAATATATTATATTAATATACTGTTTTAAATCATATTACCAAATATTTGAAACTGATTATATTAATCACTGCATAATATTTAAAAAATAAAAACACTGAAAAGGTGAATATGTGAAGTGTAAATGTCCACTTTTTCAATAACGTGACAATTCCATTAAAAAAATAATGACTGTACCATGAATATATGAATATTTATATATATATAATTTATTTATTTATTTCCAAATAAAATGTTACATTTCCAACTTGCCACTGTTCACTCGGCTCTTTGTCACGTTTGTACATTTATTATGTTTTTTGTTTTGTTTTGTTTTTTGTTGTTTTTTTCTTACCCGGAAAGGTTCATGCTTTATTATCTTTAAAGTATTTCTCTAAAAGTTAAAGGAAAAAGGAAAGGTACAGTACCTACAGTACTGAGAATAAACAAGACGCTCTGACTGAATGTTTCAAGGAAATAATAATTTATGCAAAGCTATTTCAAATTCCACACAATGCCACATCTGTAATGATGATAAACTGCTGTATATCTTTCATTCTTACAGGAAAATGTTCTGCCTCATCCTGATATGACTGAAAAGCTCCACTTTATATGCATATAAAGCACATAATAATGCTGAAAGAGTGTAGAGAAGGACAGATTTATCATTCTGATGATGTTTAACCCTTGTCCTGGAAAAAATCTATGTTTGTTCTTCACGTGTTAAAACGAGCGTCGACGTGTGAGACGTTGTTTTGTCATGGCGGTCATTTACAGCAGATTCTGAATAACCTCGTGATGATAATCCGAGGCTCCAGTTACAGCCAGAGTACATTTATAGGGAATTAAGCAGTGTGTGTGTGTGTGTGTGTGTGTGTGTGTGTGTGTGTGTGTGTGTGTGATATAAGCATGCAAATAGACCACAGTCATCAAACTATAATAGAAATACTCTGTGCACGCTGTAGTCTATTACCACTGTTTAACACGGACACTGATCCAGTTAATGTCCATATGAAGTCTTTAATATGTACTTATTATGAATTCCTGCACTGTGATGACATTCACGCACTGTACTCTATCATCGTGTTGAAATATTGTAATAATGATGTTTAATGTTGAAGCAATGGCCATAACCATATCAAAGCTCCCAATAACGCGCTGTATCCCCATGATCACTGTCATTAAATCCGAACATCATGGCATGCATTTTTGAAATAGACAGAAACACGCAGCTGTGTCTGAGAGCCATGAATCCGTCCTCACCGTGTAAATATAGAGCTGCAGAAAGAGAGGATGTCACTTTAAAGCCACTCTTCATGAAAATCTACCCACAGCTAAAGTTAAATGAAACCTAGTTTTAGAAACTGAATGATGTTAAACGCTGTTTTTCATTCTTCAACAGATCAAGATATTATTTTGACAATCAAAACAGACTTCTAAAGGGTTTGATCCTGAATTTAAAAATCATCCAAAATGTCCGAGGGAAACTTAAACTTATCTTAAACTTGAATCTGCTCTGAAACTAACGTGTTTAAACATTTGTGTACAAACACCAAATTTCTTTTATATCTTTTTTTTTAAACACAGTTTGCTCTCATGTTCCGAGTTAGAGACGAAGTGCCTACACACTGATGCTCAGACTTCATCACACACTCGATGATCACTAACAAGTCACTTATCACTTAATTATTTGTACAGATGAAGAGTGACGTCTGTGGTAACATTATTATCAGATATATAAGCAGCATTGCTCTGGGTTTTGTGTCAGAATAATGCTAATATTTATTACATGTTGCAGTTTTATTGTAATTGGGCTTCAAATCTGGGGGAAAAATTGTCTTATTATTCCTTTTATTTTTTTAAATTATTAAAATTCTTCTTCTTCGTCATCTGTGATGGTCATATTATACCCTAACACTTGAAATCTATGGAATCAGCTTTATAAATAAAACCTATTATTATTATTATTATTATAAACTACATTCATGAAGGTTATGAAATCTTTTTCTTTCTCAGCCAGTTGATTACAGGTGGAACTGTGGAGATGTTTCCTAAAACCCAGAAGCCATGTGGTTTCAGGGTCATAAATCACAGCCTGGAGACCTCTGTGTGTGTGTGTGTGTGTGTGTGTGTGTGAGTGTGTGTGAGAGAGAGTTTCTGTGCCACTGTGTCTCTCAGCTCTATTATAAATAGATAACAATGCCACACACCTGTTCGTGCCAATCTGCGGCTCTATAGCAAAGGAAACAGGATCCAAAAGACTATATAGTGTTATATTTAACATGTGTATATATTAATTATAATATATAATATATAGTATGTTACTGATGGTGAAGGCTCTTGTTCTATATTAGATTTCCATGCAATGATGCTAACGATATTATCACAGTGTCAGCTTTATTCTGATCACACTTTCCTGAGCTCTTGTCAGGATTGAGAGACAGAAGACGGCTGTCCTTATCCTGACTTCTGAGTGTTTCTTCCAGATGAAACAGGACGAGTAGCAGAGTGTTATTCTGAATACGGTGTGCGCTGATTATCGGGACATGCTTACAGGCATGACTAAACATGACTAAACAAATCCTACACCATTAACAAAACCCTTTAAACCACCAGGTGACCTCGACTGTCCCACACTCACACTCTAAACACTTTAGCTTCATCACAGGTACCGAATAATACACTGAAAGTTTAAGTACTTCAGGATTTCACCACATGCTGTGTTCTATTTGAGAGCAGGTCACAGGAGGCAGCTGCCTTCTACAGATCCTTCTACAGAACCTTCTGCCTTCCACAGAACCTTCTCAGAAAAAGGAAATCCCATAATTCTGTTCTCCAGGCAAGTGTTTATGAAAGAGTGAACAGCATGGAGGACACACGTTGGACATGATATTGTAAATGATGTCAATAAGCAAATATTGCACTAAAAAGCGCTTGTGATGTGAAAACTCTGATTAATCAGTTACTTTAATCTAAATTTCACTCACCGTCCGTACAAACTGAATCTCTTCATCTCCTTCTCCTCCTTCAGCCATGCTGTCTTTCCCTTTATCACTCTCTCACGCCGACAGTCTCACTCCCTGTTCACTCCACTGGCCTGCATTCTGTGTGTGTGTGTGTGTGTGTGTGTGTGTGTGTGTGTGTGTGTGTGTGTGTGTGTGTGTGTGTTTTGAAGGGCATTCTTTAGCTGTAGTTCAGAGAGGGGGTCTCTCTCTTTTTTTGTCCACAAGCAGTGGGTGGATACACACACACACACACACACACACACACACACACACCCCATCTCACTCACTTTAACACACTACTTCCTGCAGCGTTATAAGCACCCACTTGCAATTATTATTCAACAACAACAACAACAATACATATAACACCTTTTACACACCCAGGGATATGTGTGTGTGTGTGTGTGTGTGTGTGTGTGTGTGTGTGTGTGTGTGTGTGTGTGTGTGTTCTAACATGAACATGAACAACTAATAACTTTATCTAATCTTCTATATGACACACTGTAAAACACTTAGACATTAAACTTAATAATAATGATAATAATAAAATACAGATAAACAGAACAAGTACATTTTTATTAAGAACAAACAAAAGTTACAAATTGATTTAGCAAACAGTAAAATAAAAGGCACACAGACATTAATCAGTAACTTGTGAGTGTACACAAGCGGGTAAGAGAGTGCGCTTCCTGTATATAAATACACACGTATATTTTAAAAGTGGAGAAAGCCAGAGAGAAGCTGCACGGAGGAAGCGTGAGAGCAGTTAGAGGGGTAACGGTTTCCACGTGGTCATGCGCACTTCGTGAGAAGGCCAGCGTGGAGAGTCTCTATAGTGCCTCCTGGAGCCCTGAGGCCTGAACGGGAAGGTCGGAGGTGAGAGGTCGAGGGAGAGGGAACACTTCTCACTCACAGTGCTGATGGAAAACACGCCGTCAAACGACAGGCAGCTGAAGGTCTTACAGGGCGACGCTTCGTACTGCGGAGAGAGCGGCTCGGTTTCAGAAGCTGTGAAAGCGCACGAGTCTGCAGGGGAACTGAACGACGCCCTCCGCTGGCTCGATGGTGTAGATCCATCAAACTGCACGTCCCAGGAGGTGTCCGAGTCTCTCTCACGCTCGTGGGGACGTCCCGTGACGTGACACTGCTGCTCAAACATCTTATCCAAGTCGAACTCGTCCACTTTCAGCGTCTCTGACATCACACACTCGCTAATCTGGAGATTTTCATCCTCTTCTGATTTCTGCGATGATCCGATCAAAGTCAGATCTTCTGGAGGAGATGATGAAGGAGAAGAAGGACTTGGCGAATGACCTGGAAGCAGCTCCTCATTGGGTTCCTCAGAGTCTGTTAGTTCGTCGTTTAGCTCCAGGAAGGCCTGCTGATCCTCCTGAACGGCTTCATCACTGAACGAGCGGCTGAACCTTCTCGCTCCCTGTCTGCGCAGACGAGCCGTCGGTGTGCGGAGGAACGAAGCCAGTACGCTGAAGCTCCTGAACCTCTCAGCCATCGACAGCCGAGGATTCGCCTTCTTAAGATCTGAATCAGACCCTTTCTCCTTCTTCCGCTCGTGAAACGTGCCGTATCTCCGCCTCAGCTCTCGCCCTTCCTTTCCTTTTCCTCCAGCCTTTCTGAGAGGCAGACTGACAGATGTGGACCACATGTCATCATTAATCGTGGTCTCGTTCGTCCTAACGTTCTGCTGAACTTCGTCTACCTCGTCTGAATGTGGATCTAAAGCCACCTCGGGCATGCTGATGGAGCGACGCGGCCCAGAACGCTTCTTAGAACTGCTTTTCCTCTTCTTGGGTTTGGACAGTGTCTCCGTTTCCTGTCCCTCCATCTTAACTCCATCTCCTGTCTTTGGACTTTCCACTTCCTGTCTCCGGCTCTCCTTCTGAGTCACGTCATATTCCACAATGACTTCTGGATTTCTGTCATCGAGCAAAACCCAGCGCTCGTCGTCAGGAGCCTCCTCGCTCTCCTGCTGCTGACGTCCTCGTAACGTTTCCTCACATTCGGAAGCCGATGCATCGCCAGGATTCTCCACAAAACTGCAGTTGAGAAGCTCCGGATCGTCGTCCACTTCACTCCCGATTACGACTGCAACACAGACAGAATTTAAACAAAAGCAAAACCCCAGATTTTCAGGAAGCCACAGAGAACATGAAGACGGAGCAGCTCTCTGGCCGAGTCCGTGTCGGTGTCCGTGATTAAGGAACGACAGCGTTATGAGTGACGTGTTCCTGCTGACTTCTGTCTCACAGGAACGTCTCTCATACAGCTGTTTTAATAACTGATCAAATAAAATCAGGCTGTTTTGTCAGGATTTTAAAGTACTAAAATTTTATAGCAAAAACCATAAAAGCTCCAAACCTCGTCCCGGTTCCTCTATCAGTATTAACGGGATTTTCAGTGACGAGTCACAGTCCGAGTTCGGCAGAGGCTTCTTACCGCTGTGGAGTTTGCTGCAGGACCTCGAGCACTTTTCAGGATCATCGTACGGCGTCACACCGAGAGCCTGCTGACAAATAACACCATGAAATATCAATAATCAAAACGACAGAGTTCATAAAGACACATAAAATGTCATGCTCATATGTGCAGTAAAGTCCAGAACTGATTTTTATTCCGTTTATTTCTTCCTCTTGCTGGAGAAATGGAGAGAAGTCTGTGTGAACATTTCAGTTTGTAAAATAAATGCACAAAAAGTAATAAATTTAAGTGTTCATTGTTGTGGTCTCTAAATGACACCTGACACACACACACACACACACACACACACACACACACACACACACACACACACACACACACAATCAGAACTGATTCGGATTTATACGAGTTGTGTTTGAGAGCGTACAGGACTGCCGCTGCTGCTGCTCGACAAGGAGAAGAAACGGAGAGATCTCCGCCTGCGCCGTACGCGCTCCTCCTGCTTTGGAGCTCTAAAGGGAATAAAAAACACAACACAATTTACATTTAGTCCTATTTCTCCACCTTTTAATCTAAACCAAAGCAGAAGCATGAAAAGCGTAAAGAAAACCACAGACTGATGTGAAACTCGGTGATCACTGGATTTACCAGATTACTCCAGAAGATCCACTCACTCCTAACTTTAATAATTATTACGATAAAACCAAGACAGAAGAACTCCATTAACTCTCGTTTTATTTCACTCATGTTGATCACTTCCTGGACACACACACACACACACACACACACACACACACACACACACACACACAGGTGGAAAATGCGTCATAAGCTGACCGGTGTAATTTCCTCTGCACTCGTATTTGAGTCGTCTTCTCCGAGACGCTGCGGTGTGAATCATCAGCGCTCTTCACCTCCTGAGGACTCGGACCTCCTGTCAAATCTGATTATAATACAGTCTGATCATTATTCACTTCATAATCAGATTTATAATGAAGCTATATGTGATGTCGAGTAAAAACCCAAAAAGTTACCGTACGAGATCCTGAACAACTGTTTAAAGTGTAGAATAAATAAAGCTGTAAAGTTGCGTGTAAATAATCTCTTTAATCCACTTTAAATGTGTTTGTTCTGATTAATACCTTCACACACAATGGATTGTTTATAATTTATGGGTTTCTAAGATGATCGTTATGTTTAAGTGAGAAATTCCTCTGGTGTAGAACTTTTAACTTTCATTTTTAATCATTATTATTACCTTTAATATTTATTATTGCATTGTACTGTTATTTTTAAATTGTTATTGTATAGTGTTAGCAATTTAGCTTCAGCTTAACTTCTCTGTCATAGTGTACTAGGTCTGACTATTATTAATAATAATAATAATAATAATAATAATAATAATGAGCTCACCGTCTGCAGACTGGCTGCTGATGGACAGCGTGTCGGCTCTGAGGTCGTGCAGCGAACGCCTGCAAACTCAAATAACAGAAATAAACATCAATAATGCAGAATACAGGACATCAGAGTGAACTAAAGCTCCCCATCATCGTTATAAACAAATCTGATAAAGATGAAGCCTGTAAGTGGAAAGACAGAATAATGTACATTTTAATGTCTGTACCTCTTTCTGGCAGATCCACTCACTTCAGGCGCGCTGTCCTCCGAGGCTTTGCGCTTCACCGTGTTTGGAGACTGAGGCGTGGGGCTTTTGGACAGCGCAGGTCCTGTTTTACATTTTAATAAACGCTGGTGTTTACGTCCACACACATTAAACCTCTCTCACAACACACAAACTCAGAACTGCTGCTGGACTTTAACCTGCACACAAGCCAGCTCTCTCCTGACAAACTTAGTGCTTCAGACGTCCATTAACGTACATTTAAACAAAAATATAAACAAACAAATAAACAAACAAAACAATGCAATGTCCGTTTTTATGCCAAAATATCAAACAGTCGAGATCTGATCTGTGCGCGGAGTTTGCTTTAAGTACTGAAGCTACGAGGTGTTTATACGAGCAGGAAAACCTAAAGCACTGGTGTGATGCTGTAAATCTGAATGCTGAAGGATGATCTGATGATGATGATGATGATGATGATGATGATGATCAGTGTGTCAGATGATGGTGCTGTTTTACCTGATGAGGCGTCTAAGGACAGAGGGGGACCGGTGGGCGTCCGGCCGGGCTTCAGTTTAGAGAAAGCATCCACAAATATCTCTAAAAATAAACACAAACATTAAACAAAAGCAGAAAAAACGTATAGCGTTTGAGACGGGCGCTAAGCCTCACCTCCGACGCTTCTCCTCCTCTGCCTGCACAGGCTGCTGTACACGCTGAGTCTGGCTCGCTTGTTCAGTAACGCGCCCTCTAGTGGTGGGGTGGAATCGCTCGCCTCCACCGCTCCCGGGGTGTCCAGCACAAACGAGGGCACGACTCCTTAGAAAGAAACATGTTCATTATGTTCATTAAACACAGAGGAATGTTAATCTGTCGAGTAAACAGCAGATTTGATAAGGAGCTGGAGGTGTAACCGATGCGCTCGGCGTGTAAGATGAGGGTTCTGATGGCTGCGGCTTGCTGCTCGAGCTGTTTCTCTGTGAGGACGGTGAGGCGACACGACTGAGGCGAACACAGCAGCAGGTTAGGAGCCATGACCAGCGCTAAACTGCTCACCTCCATCCTGTTTTCATCACACCTGCACGCGCGCACACACACACGCGCACACACACACACACACACACACACACACACACACACACAGGGAACCTGACTGTTATCCATCATCGCTACAATAAACATATAAATACACACACTGCAGGGTCGTACCTGCGAGCGACGCGCCTGAGGAAGCTGCAGACGTAGCGCAGGGTGCGAGTGTGTACCGGAGGCAGCAGCGACGTGAGCAGCAGCGTGGCTCTCTCACTCGCACCCGCCTCCAGAGTCTGGGCGTGGCACAGCGCCACCTGCAGCTCGCCCGCGATCAACGGCTCAGGAAGCTCACGCAGGAACTGTTTCAGCAACGACGCCACGTCACACGGCTGCAGCGAAGCATCATGGGGAGGCAGGAAGATCTGCTCGCCCTTTTCCAGGTCCGTCTACGAGAACACAGGAGGGGAGAAGACACTTGGCTGGTTTTCCTTCATGCTCTGGACCAACAGCGCACGTCTCACATGTAAAATTCTACTACTTAGAATTGTCTTAGAAATAAAAATCAAGTTTTTTAGCATTAAGCAGCAATCAAACTGATCAAACAGTATCTGCCTGGAGGAACACACAAGCCTCAAACGCCTCTGACAAACGTCAGAGCAGACAAACGGTCTAGCTAGCTACCACACCGAGTGACGCTCGCGTGTCCTCCACCCACGACCAGCGCGTGTTCTTCTCCAAAGGAGGAAGCAGGATGACAGTCTGCTGTTAGAGCTGCTTTAAATCAACTCAGTTTTCAGGAATGAATGTCGTGTGTTTGCAGTGTTTTACCCGCAGAGCTCGGATGCGGCAGAGAGATCCGGTCTTCCTGAAAATCCCCTCCGTGTGCATGTGCTGAGATAAATACTCACACGCCTCCGCCAAGAACCTGAACACCAAACGCAAAACAATCAGCATCCAAAAGTGAGGCAGACGCCTCACTAAAAACACGGAGAGTGAACGTACAGCGGCACGGAGCCGTCCACTTCAGCCGCGTGACGCTGAGGGAGAAGCTGCAGATCGCGACCGAATGCAAACAGCTGCTGCGGAGTCTCCTATGAGGGAAAGGTCAAAGGTCAGTCATGTGGATAGGGAGCTTCCGTAAAGATGCGTTTTCATTTGTAGGACAGCCAACACATTCACACCTTTATATACACACACACACACACACACACACACACACACACACACACACACACACACCCCCAAAAACAGGTTTCCTCCTCAGATTTGTAAACGGTGGTATTTCTCTTCACCTCCTCAACCATCAGTCTCCTCTGTTCACTCACTCCAGCCTCGTGCACCATTCTCACAATCAGCTGATCCCAAATGTGTATGTGTGTGTGTGTGTGTGTGTGTGTGTGTGTGTGTGTGTGTGTGAGAGAGAGAGAGAGAGAGAGAGAGAGAGAGTGTGTGTGTGTGTGTGTGTGTGTGTGTGTGTGTGTGTGTGTGTGTGTGAGAGAGAGAGAGAGAGAGAGAGAGAGAGAGAGAGAGAGAAACAGTGTGTGTGTTAGAGGAAATTAACCCCTTGAGAAGAAACACCAGACCTGACAGTGTAAGTGAAGACTGAGCTCTGCTCTACCTGCTCAGGTGTTCTCTCTCCGTGCAGGAAGCTCTTCCAGTTCCTCACGCGCACACCGACCGCTTTCAGCGCGCGCACCACCGCCAGCACGCGCGCCCGCTCCTCCGGTAGAGCAGGCATGGCCAAACCGGCGCTGTTTACACTTCAAACCCGACACGCGACACGCCGGAAATGCAGCTTAATTGCTAGCCCAGATCCCTGCTCGAGCCCATCGGAACGTCATCACGTGACTGGTCGGATTTCCGGTCGCCTGTGTGCGCGCGCGTGACACAACTACTAATAAATCGATCTGTCGTCTCTCGCCGTGATGCAAACTATTCAGAGCCACATCAGTGCACCAGCGCCCTCTGCTGGACAATTTACTGTATCTGACCAATTAGACAGCAACAATTTAGTCACGTGACTTTAAAAAAACCCCAACAACTCTTCAGTATTGTGCTCAGTAAAAGGCTGTTATCCGCTCTTCTGGAAAAGCAACAGTTTGAAAATGACCTGTTCTACACCAGGATGTAATGTTCATCACGTGATTCGGGGAGTTTTATGAATTAATTAACCAATCAGAGACGAGCTTTCTGCTACTGCGTTACTTCCCTCCTTTAATCTAACTGAGTGGTCACAACTCGCTCTCCTTAAAGTTTATGGTTTGTTTTATGATCCCGGGTTGGTGAGGGAAGTCGGAAAATGTTGCCAGTAAACAAAAAACACGTCTTGTAAATTTCCTTTCCCAAAGAATCCTAAATTAGGTTCCCAGAGAGGAGCGCCATCCAGAGGCACAAGAGCACGAGGCCCAAAAGCACGAGGCCCACACATTTCAATAATTATTAATAAAATTACATAAAATGCACGTGACTGTTAGTGTAGAATTGTTTAATTTAATTCATTTATTCTTCAGTAAGCGCTTTATCCTGGTCAGGGTGGTGCTGGATCCCACTGTGTCGTTTCAGCATGAGTCGACTCTTTGAACCGCCGGCTCTTGTTTTAGTGAACCGACTGGGAGCCGACTCCTATTTCTGAAGAGCCATTTGTTTTTTAAAATACATCAGAGCTCTATATTCGTGATTCTGTGACTCCGTTCATCACCTACAGCGTAATGAGAATGAGTTCAGTGAATCTGATCAACATCTGAGGCTCAGCGAGATGATTATCCTGGCAGTGAGTCATTTAGGACCTGAGAGTCGGCTCTTATTGGTGAGAGGAGTCGACTCATCTGACTCACAGAAAAGAGCCAGAATTCCAGGCTATAACTCTCTAAACGGGACATCAGTCATCTGCCTCGACTCAGGAGTATAAATCTGACCTGAGATCAGTCACTAGTGCATTCAGTAAATAAAACAAAGTGCAAAAGTGCGTTAAATACATCATTTAGTTCTTATGGACAGTAAAAAACAGACATCAGAGCGTCATTTCGGAATAAATGTTCTTTATTATTCACCATGATATTTGTTACTGCACTTACACTAAAGCAGTGAGGTGTGTGTGTGTGTGTGTGTGTGTGTGTGTGTGATTTTCACTGCACTGTACAGAGTCGTTCATAATTTCTCTAAATATTTTATTTTAATTTAGACTGGGTCAATATGGACGTTTAAACACATCACGATCAGCGTCGGCACAGAGACAGACGTAAAAACACACGTGTGCTTGAAGCTGGTGAAGGCGACTGTTTACAGACGGAGTGTTGACTCGAGTCGCTGCTCTTCAGTCAGGAGGAAAATCAGAGACTATGTGGGAAATTTAGAGTTGATTTTTTTTTTTTTTTTTAATATAAATAATGGTTGTTAGGTGGGCGGAGTTTTGTGTCGGACGCTCACAGCTTCATGTTGGCCACGAAATCTTCTCCTTTCTTGATGGAACCCTTGAGTTCAGCCAGAGCTTCAGACACGAGCTTCTCCTCGAACGCAGAGAGCTTCCCCAGACCCAGGTTCTTCTCAATGCCGTTTTTCTGAAACGCACAGGAGAGGAGGACTTTCATTACATCTCTTTACATCTGCTGAGTGAGGATCAAGAGTGTGTGTGTGTGTGTGTGTGTGTGTGTGTGTGTGTGTGTGTGTGTGTCGTACCCCGAGCAGCAGAGGTGTGGAAAAGTATTTACACTCGGTCTCCTCTGATCGCACAAACGCGCACTCCACCACGCCCTCTTTCCCGTTCATGGCGTCAAGGAGAGAGAAAGTGAAGCGAGCTCCAGCGTAGGCCATCGACAGAGTGGCAGAACCTGAGACACACACACACACACAGGAAATAAAAAGAATATTAATAAGGCAAATCACTATTAACATAAATACAGAAATATAAAAAAATAGACATTAACTGTACATTAGTGCAAATGCGAACGCTCCTCATTTATTCACTAAAGTGTCATTTTTCATACGTGATTCTGTTACAGCAACGCAGTATGCAAACGTTAAAAAAAGTCTATACAGAGTGAAATAAATAAAAAGTAGATGAAAGACTCTGTACCTGCTCCAGCTTTGGCCTTCACCACCTCAGTTCCTGCCTCCTGAATTCTCTCGGTCAGAGCGGTAAGCTGATCCGGGGGAAACTCCACCTTCGGCGTGCACTACACAGCGCAAACACAACACCGATCAGCTCATCATCAACACGCTGAAACACACCAACACCCTCGCCACGGACCGGCGAGCCTCAGCACGTGGAGCGCCACGCTTTTACTTTATTAAACACACGCATCCCAGACCGCGTCTTCCAACATAACGCTACAGAAAATATTCAAAAAAGCTCCCCCTCCCCCCTCCCCATTACCTGTGAAATCAGAGGAATGATGGTTTTCCCGGCGTGACCTCCAATCACAGGAACGTTGACGCGAGCCGGATCGAGACCCTGCAGATAAACACAGATGATCAGCAACAACGTAAAAAAATAAATAAAATAAATATATATATATATATATAAAAACGCATAATATTTCTGGTGTAAAAGATCACGGACTTAAAAACTGCACCTGAAGGATAAGAGGACAGAAAACAGGACTGTAATAATAACATACAAGTAAAGATCTGTATAGCGAACGTGTGTGTGTGTTATATAGTGTGTGTGTGTGTGTGTGGTATATAGTGTGTGTGTGTGTGTGTGGGGTGTGTATATAGCGCGTGAGCGTCTCCTCGTCACTCGGGCAGGTGACTGACTTTGAGCTCGGCGATGAAGGTGTTTGCTCTGACGATGTCCAGCGTGGTGACTCCGAACACTCGGTTAGGGTTGTACACACCGTGCTTCTTCAGCACCTCCGCCGTGATGGGGATGGTGGAGTTCACCTGGAACACACCACACCTCTGATCAACACACACACACTACACAACACTACACACTAATTATATTTCCCACTAAATCACAGGTTACACATTAAACCCCCCCCCAGGCTTCAGTAATTATATTCTTCAGGATCCTCCTCAACTCCATCTGCATTTATTTTAGATTTATTTATTATCCAGTGTTGTCACTTCCTGCACTTCCTGCTGGGGTGTTTGCGCCCCCTTGTGGAGCACTTGCTCACTACAGCGGTGGGTAAGAGGACTGATTAAGTGCCATGATCAATAAATAAATAAAACAATAAAAGGCTCCTCACGGGGTTAGCGATGACGCAGATCATGGCCTCGGGGCAGTTACGGGCGCACGCATCAACCAGAGTGGCCACGATGGTGGCGTTTGTGTTAAACAGATCATCACGTGTCATACCTGCGAAACAGGACACACACACACACACACACACACACACACACACACACACACACACACACACACACACACAATGACTGATTGGTTATCAGGGAAACAAGTCAAGACTCACAGCGTCTTTTCAGTATTACGACAGTATAACTACCTAATAAAACTTTTTTTAATAGATATTCTTTTTTTTTTTTTTTTTAATAAGTGAATTAAACATTACTTGACTTAAACTGCATCAAATTAAATACTCTAAAGTCTACAAACACAAACACTGTATACAGCACGTGTAGTCTGCGTGTCCCAACAACCGACACGCGTGACTGTTCAGGACGCCGTCAGGGGCCAGTGATAAACCCGACACAGTCAGCGTGCGGCATTTATTTATTTATCTGTCTATCACTAGCATATCTTAAGAAGAACTGGTTGCCACAGGAACAATTCCAGCTTCACACACACCCTGATTTAAAAGGAAATACATCAACACACTGAACTCCGTCAGGAGAATTTAAACTATAAACACACACACACACACACACACACACACACACACACACACACACACACACACACACACACACACACACACACACACACACACACAGAGAGAGAGAAAAAGAAAATAAACACCTCATTAGTCTATAATACATGTACATTTTTTTTTAAAATCACATCAGACTGGTGTTTGTGTTGAATTGTGAATAAATCTTGAAGTTCACAAACTCTGTGTGTTCAGTGCTGATGCTGAATGAATATCAGAAGGTTGTTTTGTTTTTCCGTTTGCGTACCCGTGACCTTGGCTCTGGTCTCGATGTGGCTGAGGTCCGCGGCGACGCCGGGCGTGTGAGCGATGTCGTACAGAGACAGCTCGCTCACCAGGGGACTGTTCTTCAGCAGGAGGGAGAGCGGCTGTCCGATCCCGCCCGACGCTCCCAGCACCGCCACCTTCGCGTTACTCTGCAGGGACGACACACAGCCTGCGCTCAGACCTGCGCTTCAACACGAGCATCTGATCCTGCACCGATTCCGAGCTCCTCTCCGCCTCAGAAACGCCGCAGGGTCGTATTTCCGAGGTTTAACCTTTTGACCTTTAGAGCCGGACCGCGAGTCGGATTAATCCCTGTACGACCCGAGCGAGGTTAATGCGAGATCAGACCACCTAACACTGATGTTAATGAAGACGAGTGTAAAATACGACCTTATAAACATAGAAATGTTACATAACAGTTTTCCTAAATAAATCATTAAACCTGCGCATTATTTCCTGCATGTTTTTTTTTTTAAAGTTATTTCACATCTTATAGAAATCTGTAACTATAAACTGTACTGAAATACTCATTTATCATTCTGTCTTTAAGCTGATCTATAATATAAACTCAACTCCACAGATATTGCACCAAATTTATTTACTTTTTAATTTAAAAAACCTTTCAGTCTGCCATCAACATGTTAATAAAAAGCCAAATAAAAGCTTTATGCATTTTATTTCCTCTAATAATCGACATTAAAGCTGAAATAAGGGACAGCAGATGGATTTCTAACATCACATCAATTCATTCAAACCTTTTATTTTATAATAACTTTAAAAAGTAATAATTTGCAGGAGGTGCAGCTCTAAAATTTAGAAGTTTAATAACCAGCTTTAATAACTGAACTCTCTAAAATGCACTTTATAATACTACACCACTATATTATAATATAATTAACACGTAAATTAGATTTATTAATTCTGGCTTGGTGTGTGACGTTTATTTAGATATTTAAAAAAAAAACAGATATACAGATATAAAAAGTTTCTGCTTTTTAACCTTTCAGATCTGCAACACAGCTGAGGAAACGTCAAGCTAGCATAGCATGCTAACCTACTTAGCGACTTTACAGCTAACGGCTAAATAAGAGTCAGTCAGTGTAGCGCTAATTAGAGTTTAAAATAAATAAAAAATACGCTTTATATGTGTGTGTGAGGTACATGTTAGGGTTTAAACCTGCTAACGGTATTATTTCAGACCCCGTTAGCCACAGTGCTAACTCTCAGCACCACAGAGCCGCGCACGCGCAGCACCTCATCCTCACGATTTCGGATAAATTCGTGGTTTTTTGTTTGTTTGTTTTTTACCTGAGAAGTTGTGGATAAACAGCGCGCGAGGCTGGCGGAAGGTCTGACGATTCGTGAAAGCATGACTGCTGTGTTCTCCTCGTGTCTTTATGTGTATATTAATAAAAATAAGATGGATCCTCGGCGCCGCTCGTGACTCACTGTGACTCCAACGTCCTCCAGCCGGGGCGAGAAGGAAACCGCACGCGCAACCGAACGCGCGAGCACAGAAAAACCCGGAAACGCGGCATCTGATTGGTCCAGACGCACGTCAATCATCATTTCTTGAGAGAACCCGCTGACGATTGGTTCAACGTTGGTCCAGGCGACACACGATTGGTCACTCGAATAAAATCAGAATTCTTTCACTTAATTCTGCATTTTTAACGGGAGAAGAATTAATTAATATTGAAAGACATTTCACCACTCTTAAAGAAAGTAATATATTTAACATAATTTCGTATTTATTTATTTTTAAGAATTTTTTTTTAAAAATCACACTCCATACATATCAGTAAGCAGAGGTAATTCACCCATCTGTTGTTTATATCCAGTATTTTAAAAAATAAAATAAACTAAAAAAGAAGAATAGAGTGAAAGTTGTTTATTTCACTAATTTCTGTATTGCAAGAAAATATTTTTAAATGCTTGCTGATTGAGATTGAGATTAAAAATATCTCTGCTAAGTTTTAAAACAACTTTATCATAAACTAATTTCATACAACATTTCTACATGAAAGTAGAACAAAATCGGAAATTTGATATAAATGTATATGTTTTATATTTTTGTATATATTAGCCATACAGCTCGTCCACACTTTTGAAATGTGCTGTCCAATAGCTGTATGCGTTCTACCCAAACAGCGGTCCAATCCTGATTAACGCCCTATTATACATGTAGTGCACTACATAGGGCGCAAACCGCCGTTAGCTCACACGCTATGTAGTGCACTAATGTAGGGACTGAGGGGCTGATTTGAATTCGCGCCATTTTGTGAAACCCCGCCTTTCTCTCGCTGCGGCGTCTCCTCTCCGACCAATCAGCTGTCACTATTCGCGACGGCTCAGCCAATAGGGAGACGCGTTACACTCTCTGCTCGCGCCGTATTTCCGGGGCTGCTTCAGGAATGTAAACTATTCAACATGGAGACAGCAGTTGATAAGCTGGAGGCGATGGTAAGCTCTGTGGTTGTTTTTTATTTATTTCATAATTTAAAATTTTTCAACCCAACTGTTTAATAAGATGTTCCGATATAAACCATCAACACGAGCTTATCGTTCAATGTCATTTATGTTTAACGTATATACATGTATAAATATATAGCATGTAAATATATATGTTCCATCGCCTCAGCTTGACGCTGGCTAACCGCGCGCGCGCGCTCGCTCGCTCTGAGGCGAGAAAATTCCCCAAAACACATTTGGCTAGCTTTTTTTTTTTTTTTTAAACACATTTTCTAACACTTTGATCTAACCAGCCCGCTCCTTTAACGCTGCTGTCGTGAGTAAAAGGTGAAAACTGTGGCCCAGAGACAATAAAAGTGCTCATTTTTGCCGTCACGCGCCGCACGACGAGGACAACGAACGAGTACGAGAGAGTATATGATGCGCGCTCGCGAGGAGGCCGTGCCCGCGTGCCCGGGGAATGCGCGCTCACGCGTACCAGGGTCCGCGCGCACGCTCCACGTCCATGTCCATGACCTTTGAGGTCTCAGAGTTTCAGAAAATAAAATATTAATTTGTTTTATTACACTGTAGGTGAAAACGTGTATAATATATACATATATACACACACACACATGTAGCATGACATCAGTGCAATGTGTAGCATAAAGTTTGCATTATAATAAGAGTTAAAATAAACCACAGTTCCTGTTATGTAACACAGAGGAATACTGTGAACAGTGTGAGATAGCACAATGTACAGGAAAGGACACACACACACACACACACACACACACAGAGGCGCTGTATAGCGGGTGATAATGCAGGAGGTTCGGCTTTAATGCACAGACTGGTGGAGAGGAGTGTAGGTTGTTGTTGTTGTTGTTGTTGTTGTTTTTTCCCAGGATTTCCAGCAGCACTTGTGTGTCCTGAAACACTGAGCTCGCTGTGTGGACTGACTGTGCAGTTTCTCCACACTGTATCTGTACACGTATCCGAACAGAATATCCACAAACCTTGAGAGTTAAGCCTCGAGGTGGGAGGAAAAAAATCGATTCAGTTCCTCTTTGCTCGATCATGTCCATTTATAGATGGCAGCACTAACTGTGAATAACGTAAATAAATCAGCCGTGAGCGCAGGATTAGGCACGCACTCGTCTGAGACTCGGTATCAGTCCTGTAGTGAAGGAGACGGAGGAGAGAGTTCTGTTAAACGTCGTCATTTCTGGACAGATGAGAGCGCAAGACGAGGATCAGCCGTGTAGCTGCTAAACATGCAGGCGGGGGATAAATAAAGCCGTGCATCAGTGCCTTCTGGGTGTTCCTGAAATCCACAACAACACCGACTCGGTTCCTTATCTAAAGGAACTTCACTGCAGTTGATAAAGTGACTGAATGGCCTCTCAGAAGGCCGTGTGAGGGCTGTATGTGTGTGTGAGGGCTGTGTGTGTGTGTGAGGGCTGTGTGTGTGTGTGAGGGCTGTGTGTGTGTGTGAGGGCTGTGTGTGTGTGTGAGGGCTGTGTG
>CM040991.1:287206-302250 GCA_022985145.1 Pangasius djambal
TGTGTGTGTGTGTGTGTGTGTGTGTGTGCGCTGTAAATAAAGTCATTACAGTGTGTTACGCTGTGTGTGTCACTGTGGTCCCGGCTCGTCTTCTCCTCACTGTGCCTGACCCCGGAGCTGGCTGTTGTGAACTCGGGGTTGCCAGAGCTGGGCGTGTCTGAATCCCCCTGAGGAAGACTCCTCTCAGCGGGAGACTCGGGGACGCCGGGCACTGACCGATTCACCTGAGCACAAAGAGAACAAAAATAAAAATGTGATAAAGGTGAGCTGAAAAGAGCAGCTCGTGTTTATTCGGGTGGAGCGCGCTGACCGTGTCGGTGTCCAGTCGGGCCGTGTTGTAGCTCTCGGTGTGGGACGGAGACTCGGCGCTGCCCCACGGAGACGTCTCCATCAGAGACTGCAGGTGAGGGACGAGTGGGGAAACACACACCTCCCTGCGGGGGGCGCTACAGCCTCGACCTGGCACACACACACACACACACACACACACACACACACACGCACGCGCAACATATGGGTTATTATTACACAGATTTTCATTACATTAAAGGAGATTACATGTACAGGTGTAGGTGTACCTGTGTGTGTATGCGGGCTACGTGGGGTGCTGTTGCATGGTGGGAAATGTGTGCTGCGTGGGCTGGGCCCCGCCCACTCCTGGAGTTGTGCAGGTGAACAGGTGATGCTGGAGAGATCGGCTATATCTGCCACATGACTGCTTCTTACGCGCACACACACGCACACACACACATACACACACACATAAGATATTTCCAGAAGCTATTTCATAAGAACACGTGTGTAAAGGTGAGACAGTGTGTACTGGTGTGTACAGGTGTGTGTTGCCCTTTACCTGGTGGTGTGTACAGAAGGCGGTACTGATTCTGCTTCAGTGGGTTCTGGCTCCTCTGGTGAAGACCGGCACTCTGAGCAGAACACACACTTTCAACATGTACAGGAATAAAATAATAATCACCACGTAGGCCACCTGATCGCCTCAGGAGGAGAGTCAGTGCCTCTAAATCAGCACCTCGTACCTCTGAACGTCGTCTCCACGGTCATGTTCGGGCGACACACCTCCATCGTCACGTCCGGATCATCCTCTGAATTCGACGTCTAACGGAAAACACATTCATCATCATCATCGTCATAATAATAATAATAACTTTCATCATAATTTTATTCTTCTTAATTTTATTGATTCAATGAATATTACAGAAGAAATAATTTAATTTCATCTGTTAAAATAAAAAGCTCAATAAAATAAAATAAAACAAAACAACCTGGTTTGTTTATTTATACAAAATTATAACACTGAATTGTTCAATTATTTAATGGTTGAAATGACTTTACTGTGTGTATTGGATTCTATAAATATAATAATAATTGTATAAATCTGATTATAATCTGATTATTATTGTGCAGTTCAGTGAGTGTTTATAAGCGTGGTATTAAACAGTTATGTGTGATTATAGCATGTTCATCACAATGATTTAATGTGTGTGTGTGTAGTGTACAGGTTCAGTTTGCAGGGCTGTGTGTGTGTGTGTGTGTGTGTGTGTGTGTGTGTGTGTGTGTGTGTGTGTGTGTGTGTGTGTGTGTGTGTGTGTGTGTGTGTGTGTGTGTGTGTGTGTGGTGAGTTGAATTAAGCGTACCTGTGAAAGCTCCTCTTTAGTGCTGGTGTTTTCCGGGTTGTGTTTTGGAGTGTAGAAGATGCTGGAAGGTTCCACAGGTGACTGAGCGTAGTCCGAGTCCGAGTCCGAGTCGTCCTCCTCCTGATAACACACACACACACACACACACACACACACACACACACACACACACACACCACAAAATAAATACGTGTGATGCTGTAGTCATATCAGTGATGAGTCGTTACATAACATTACGTAATTTTAAATGAATGCCTTGAGTATAAGAAATACGTCTTCCAACTTTTCCTTGGTGTGTGTGTGTGTGTGTGTGTGTGTTTGTGAGTGTGTGTGTGTGTGTGTGTGTGTGTTTGTGAGTGTGTGTGTGTGTGTGTGAGTGTGTGTGTCTCTATTACACTGAAGCTACATAATGATTGGTTACCCTGTGTTGACCTTTGACCTCTGACACAGCGTTGGGCAGAGTGAAGGTGTGATTGATGCTGTGGAAGTCTGCGCTCTCTTCACTCTCGCTGTGCACACCTGGTGGGACAACGACAACCACTTTACCTGTCTGTCTGTTTATTACCTGTCTGTCTGTCTATTACCTGTCTGTCTGTTTATTCTGTTTATTACCTGTCTGTCTGTTTATTACCTGTCTGTCTGTTTATTCTGTTTATTACCTGTCTGTCTGTCTATTACCTGTCTGTCTGTTTATTCTGTTTATTACCTGTCTGTCTGTCTATTACCTGTCTGTCTGTTTATTCTGTTTATTACCTGTCTGTTTGTTTATTACCTGTCTGTCTGTTTATTCTGTTTATTACCTGTCTGTCTGTCTATTACTTGTCTGTCTGTTTATTCTGTTTATTACCTGTCTGTCTGTCTATTACCTGTCTGTCTGTTTATTCTGTTTATTACCTGTCTGTCTGTTTATTACCTGTCTGTCTGTTTATTCTGTTTATTACCTGTCTGTCTGTCTATTACCTGTCTGTCTGTTTATTCTGTTTATTACCTGTCTGTCTGTTTATTACCTGTCTGTCTGTTTATTCTGTTTATTACCTGTCTGTCTGTTTATTACCTGTCTGTCTCTCGCTCTAAACTGATTAACACTAAGAGTGAGTTCCTGCTCCACCTGCGAAGCTTCTGAACAGCCGCTCCAGCTCCGTGTCCTCCCGTGCATCCACCGGGTGGCGCTGCTGCTCCTGCACCTCCTCACTGTCACTGCTCCCCACCAGCGCCCCTGCTGCAGAGCTCAAGAAACCCCGCGCCATCCGGGCCACTGCCGCACTCACCTCACCTGCTCAGGTAGGACGAGTAACAATATGAATAAACAACAACTACACTAAACACTAAACTTTAATGCTAAAATAGTTATAATTAAAATAATTAGCTAAAATAATTATGGTTAAATAAGTAGATGGGTAAAGGAATGGATTTTTATTTATTTATTTTTTAACGCTGTTACTCCAGCAGTGAACAAAACACGTTCAGACGCAGACGGAGCTGAATTGAATTAGAGACAAGAAACCAAGAAGAAAAAAGTAAAAAATAAAATAAAAAGAATATGTTTGTTTTTTTAGATGAGTGTAGCTTTAGTTCCTGATGATTCTGATTCATTATTCTACTCACTGGTCCAGTTGCGTTCGGCGCGGTGGTTCTGCGATGCACACGTCACTGACGACGGACGCAACCTGAAATTATCACTCTAATTTATAATTATAAACTTTATAATTATATACGTACGTCTTTAGTAATTTGGAGTGAATCCTGTGCTGTGTGGGATTAACACGTGCACACAGATCTGACACTGAACACTGTGTGTGGTATAAACTCACTCTGCTTGTGTGTGTGTGTGTGTGTGTGTGTGTGTGTGTGTGTGTGTACCTGTCACACTCCTCAGTAAATCTGCCTGCCTGCTCCTGTCCTCCCCTCGTCCTCCTGTCTCTCTCAGAGACGTTTTTATCGGCCTGTCAGAGGTAAATATGCTCTTGGCTCATTCTACACACTCACCTTACATGCTCATTAGAATATTAGGCCACGCCCATCATCATCACTACGGATAATTAGTTCATTAATAATATTATTATTATTATTATTATTATTATTATTATGAGTTTAATACCTCAGAACATTCGAAGCTCTCCTCTCCGGCTGAGCAGAACTCTGTGACTTCCTCTTCCATCTCCTGAAGCTCTGCACTGGGTACGTACTTAGATGGAGGTCCTACTGCTTTCAGTACCACCACCTGTTTCTCTCTCCGCCCGTCCAACCCGTCCGGCTCGTCAAACTGCGGGACGCCGGAGCACGCGTTTCCCATCATCCTCGACTCCGAGAGCTCTAAGCTGCTCTCCACCTGCTGCAGCAGCACCTGAGACACTTTCAGGTTCAGGACGATGGAGCTGATGTGGTTGGAGATGGAAGATTGGGTCGCCACATAACGCTCTTTCATCTCTTCTTCTTCTTCTTCTTCTGTGTCCTCTTCTTCTACGGAAGGAGGGCGGGGCGACAGGCGCCACTCATCCAAGGGAAGGATGTCCCGGAAGGAAATGTCCTGCAGGAGCTCGTCGGCTGACGTGCGGCTCTCTGTCCGGCTGTTCTGGAGATTTCTGACAGAACTTGTTTGTTCTGTTTCTTTCTCCAGGAAGCTGTCCAGCTCTCGGAGCTGGTCCAAAACGTCCTGCTCCACCACCTGCTGCTCATCTGTGGGGAAAAAAGAAAAGAAAAAGTTCCCAATGGAAGCTGAAAACCTCAAATCTGCAGGTTTAAATCACCACAGATCCGCCTTAAAGGACATATTTTTGTCTATTTGTGCATAAACAGGTTCGAAGGTCGGTTTTATATCAAATCTACAAATGAAATGTGATCTTACATCTCAGCTTCAGACTTAAGGCCACGCCCCCTACCTGAGTCAGGTGTAGCGTGACACCAAACTCTGTTTCCTTTTACACGTGTACATTTCGAGCACCATGCTAAAATGCCACTAAAGCCAGAACTCTGCAGCTCTGTGCTGCTGAAATATCCTCGTTACAGTCTCACCTGGCTGCTCAGTGCCTCTGTTTTCCCTGCTCTCTGTGCTCCATCTGTATGGGCTTGACCTGGCCAGTAGGGGGCGCACTTCACTCCTCCGCTCTCTCTCGCTCAGCTCCTGTCATTACCACAGCAACACGCAGCTAAACCTCGCCACCACTCAGCGACAGAACTCTTCTCTCGTTATAGTAAACGCTAATCTAATACATCACTCAGGTGTCTGCTTTAATCAGCACGACTGTTTAGTGATCATGTTGTAAAGAATATAAAAACACAGACAAAATGCAAAAACAAAAGATAATAAACAATATAACTAAAAATTAGTCTGAAAGATGAAAGATGAAGGATATATGTATATACATATTCTTCATTTGCGTCATTTGTACAGCCCGTATGCTAAGAGTCATGTCTGTAAGACTTAGCATCCTGTACTTAACGTTATTAATGTTATTCTTCTCCTCTGTTCCTCTACCTGTGGCGCATGTTGAATGTTGCTCACCTGAGCCACCTGAGACAGCGTTTCTCTTCATACTTTACACCCGTTTACGTGAATTATATCTAACTGAATCGAGTGAAAAAAATGCCGAAAGACTTTAAGGTGTGTGTGTGTGTGTGTGTGTGTGTGTGTGTGTGTGAGTGTGAGTGTGTTGCGAGACATGTTTTTTTCTTTCTGTGAAGAAGTCACCCTGAGGTCGGAGCGCAGTGTGTATCTCAGGTCCTGGAGGCTGCAGGTTCTCTCCTGAGCTCTGGGCTTCAGTCCGTTCAGCAGCAGGTCGTAATACGGCTGTGGCACGGCCGGGTCTGCGGCGAGAGCCTGACCTGCGTCTACGGCCTGCTTTATCCAGCCTGGATTCACAGAACCCCACGGAACGGCATCTACACACACACACACACACACACACACACATAAAATAAGGAACAGTTCCTCTGATGTTCCTGTAATTGTTCTACATTATCTCTTTCGATATGATGTACGTGTTCAGTACAGTTGTGTAAATACGGTTTAAACACTTTGCTCTGGAAAACACCAAGTGAATATTTAATGTACATCTGGATTCTGGACCTTTATATTTTTAAGGTTATTTATTACGCGTTAATAATTTTTATACACCTTCTTGTGTACCGCTCTTTAGAGTCTGTTTTTATGTTTTCATTACTTTTTGAAAGCGTTTTTGCTTTACACAATATCTTTACACGACACTAAGACTTTTGCACGTATGCACAGTCCTGTGTTCTTGTTCTTGCACCATGAATTCGTTACTTTCATGAACCGTCGTTGACGTAACGTAAAATTTTCACGACTCGTGGAGCAATAACAGCTCAGTGGCCTACTTTCCTACCAAAGTGACACCAGGTACAATTAATTATTGCTCTGTAGGTGCTGTCGGTGTGAAGAGAGCACTGATGTGCAGCTCCTATACCGTGTGCGTGTATGTGTGCGCGTGTGTGTGTGTGTGTGTGTGTATGTGTGCGCGTGTGTGTGTGTGTGTGCGCATGTGTGTGTGTGTGTGTGTGTGTACCAGTGTAAAGCTCCTGTATCAGAGCACAGATGCTGTAGAGATCAGCTTTTCCTGTGCATGATTTCCTCCGGATCACTTCAGGAGCCACCCAGTTATAGAGCATCACAGGAACGGGCAGAGCGGAGGACGGACTGCAATCGCTGCAGGGACGAAACACACACTAACACCTAAACACACACATCTGGAAAAGCACAGCATGGCGTCAGATGTTAGAACAGTACTGAGAGTGATCATGGAAATGGAGTTGGAAGGATTCTGAGAACTCTGAGAGAGGATTTTATAGAGAGGCGTGGTCTTTCTTCACTTATTTCACATGTTTCATTCCACAGCGCCGTGTGTTTTTCCTGTTCTGTGGTTGAATTCATCAAAACGTGCATTTTTTTTTCTATATTAAGGAATAAACTGCTTGATATGGATTCCACATAAAACATCGTTAAACATAACACCATGTTGCGTGATCTGTACATTATATATTATATATTATATTTATGTTAAACCTGATTGGCTCTTGTGACGGCGCAGCGACAGTTTCCATGACGTCACGAAGCGAGGCGTGATCTCACCTGGGCACCATGAAGCCGAGGCCGGTGACCTTGGCGACCCCTGCGTGCACGATGAGGACGGAGTGAGAGGAGAGCGAGCGCAGCACCAGGGATCGGCTGTGCAGGTAGAACAGAGCTTCACACACCTGCAGGATCAGTGACAAAACCTCGTACACCTGTAGGACGGGGAACTCCGCTCGCTGGCACACACACACACACGCGCGCACACACACACACACGCGCACACACACACACACTCTGAGTCAGTGTGTCAGAAATAGACGTCCTATATTTCAGGAAACATGGCATGTCCTTGTTGTTTAACTGGTTAAATGAGAGCATTTCTGTCATTTTATTAGGACTTGAGCTAACAATTTTATATAAAGGCGTTTATACAAAAGGCTCTATAATTAATATTTTTACAGGTCTATAGTATTTAATAATAATTTTATGTAATAATAGTTTTACAGATCTACAGCATTTAGCAGATTCCCTTATCTCAGACGATTTACAGGAAAAGACACAGTGACAGTCGAACTAAAACAAAACAACCACGAACATCAACAACTCCTGCAACTCCGCTTCTACAAGTTACTCACTACTACACCACAGCGCTGCTGAGTTCTGGACTCTGATTGGTCAGAAGGTGTTGATTAGTTTCCTATAACAGCAGCTCTGACAGTAGCGCAGCTGCACATCACACCGTTTCTATAGCAACAGCTGATTCACGGGGACGTGTACGGCGGACGCTCTGCTGATGATAAAACGATTGAATAAAATTGCTGATACGGTGAGGTTTTCATAAAGTAAGGAGATGTTTATTTAACATCGATGGAAGGAGTCTCCAGTGTCAGAGGTGAAGCTGTAACTGTAGGTTTTCCGACGTCTTCAGGACGGAGGAGTTTACGCTTCTTTGCGATTTTTTTTGTCTTATTAACTTGAAGAGAGAGAATAAAGAGCGGCTGGTGAGGGAACAAGTGTTTATAGCTGCTGTAACGTAAGCGACAACAGGAACTAACTCTTTTCACGAACATTAAATATAACTATAAATGAGTAAAAGGTAAGTTATTTTAGATATAAAAAGTGTAATAGATGGTATACTGCTGTGGTGTAAGAGGAATAAAACACTTGGGGGCGTGCTGTTAGAGGAAAGTAATCAGCACCAGGGTGGGAACAGTAACTGTGTGTTACCTTGCGGTACAGCAGCGTGTACAGCGAGCCCACGTGCACTCTCTCGTACACCAGTCTGTTCTGCTGGAGATCATTAGAAAAGCTCACTGCCATCAGCTGCAGAAGGTGGGGGTGGAACAGCCGACTACAACACACACACACACACACACACACACACACACACACTTATCAGTAATGTCTTTTATCAGTTTTTACACCAACACGTGCCATTTGTACTTTAATACTCCGCTTAATGGAGCAAAATCATTTCTAATCTTGTTCTGGTTCGAGTTAAAATTTAAACCAGGTCTTATTTAGACTTGGACGGAAAGGGTTAAACCCGGGACACGCGGTCTCGCTGCTTCAGCTCTCGCCTGGTATTTTACGGTGCAGTGTTTCAGTGGAAATGTTGAACCATCGTCACTTTTGCCAGGAAAAGAAGTCAGTGAGTCATTCCCCAGAAGGCAGGAGGATGCAGTAGGAGCAGTGCGAGTGTGTGGTGTGTGTGATGTGTGTTTTTGTGGGTTTTCACCAGCAGAAGCCGAGCTCGGCGACGAGCTGGTCGGGGAAGCCGTGCTGCTCGGCGTGTCGGTGCGAGTCGTCAATCTGCAGCTCCTTCACCGTGACTCGGCTTCCTCGCCAACTGTAGCTGAGGACGGGAACGACGTCAGTCTTTAGAACCGTACGTTTTAAAGCACACGTGTTAAAGCATTCAAGCTCCTTCGCTCTGAACACGTTTAAAAATTATGCTTTTCATTCTAATGCGCAAGTTGCATTCGTCATTTATTGCGCTAGTCCTGGTGCAACATTTATTCATTCACTTCTTTACACTTCACAATTAATCAGAATTGAACAGGAAGTGGTTGTACTTGGTCATTTTGGTGAAGGATCCGCATGGGAACGAGTGCAGAGCTTCGTCTTCAGCCTGGAATAACTCAGAGTCTGATATTAGCGGCACGGAGGCGAGGACACCTGCAGACATCCCGGGCTTCTCCACACACAGCTGTGAAGAAAAAACAACAACAACAACAACAACAACACAATAGTGGTGTAGATTTACTAACGTTGCTGAAGGTGCTATTAAAAGCTGACTGTCGTTATTTATTAATCAGGATGTTCGCCTTGTTGCGCATTAAATTTACAGGAGTTTCCTCTCAGCTTGAAAAACGCTGAGTGAAGATTAACGTAACGACCCGTAAATTCTGATTTTATTACAGCTGACAGTAACGCCGCCTTCACAAGATGACAAATTTATCTTAAAACATTTGAAGGTCCTTCAAAAACTATTTTCTGGCTGGTGGACGAAAGGACAGTTTCAGGAACCTAAATCGTTCTTTGTGTAAAGTCACGTCTTTCTAAACTCTTTGTGTTGTTATGAACATTTTCACAAACATTTCACTTCTCGAGTGAAAAACAGGAGCATTATTACTGCTGCTCTGTGCTTTGATTTATTTTTATTCATTTTGTTTTTACGCTGTAACTGTGACTGTAAGAAAACATGGTGTTAGCGTCGACACTCACCTTTCCAAAGCCGAAACACTGGACCGTGTCAGAGACGGATGATTTCGCGGTTGGTTTCTTGTTAAAAACCACGTCAGAGACCCTAAAAACCAGCACAAACTCGCAGCTACACGTCACATCACACCGTATATAAGAATTTAATATCTGAGTTACAGTCATTAGCATGTATATTATTAGCGCACGTGACTCACGGTCTGAGGAAGTCCAGGAGCGACGGCGAGCGCAGGAGAGTCCTTGAGGAAGTCGGAGTGACGCGTCTCTCTCTGGGCGGCTGCGACTCAGACAGATTCCTCATGACCGACATGCAGCTGTTAATGAAACTGACCATCTAAATCATTACAGAGAAAAAAAAAATACTACAGCGTTATTAAAATTAATCTTCTAATCGAACCCTGTGCGTCAGACTTCAGGCCACGCCCCCTACCTGACTCCAGTGTGGGAGGATTTACGCACATTTAGTGCATCATGGAGGCTTCTCTTACTTGTTAGCTACATTATCTGCAGCCTTATAAAAAAAAAATACATTAAAACACAAATAACGAGCAAAACCACCTTCGCTCGAGTGTTCCTTCCAAAGCCACGCCCCCAAAGCACAGGTACACAAGCTGCCTAGACTACAACAACCACATCTCAGGTGTAAACACACTCTCAGGACGCGTCTTGATCGACTCGCTCGCTCGGTGGTGAATCAGTGGGTCGCGTACAGGAGTTCGGGCACTAGGACCCTGGCTCACTACACACTGTGATGCTGATGACTCAATTCCCGTCGTTTATCACCAACAGGCAGGACCGATATCTTTCTGACGTTACATGTCGTATAAATTCGTTCGCTTCATCACACGCGTTTCTGTCACGGTGCAGGAGCAGGATCGTAGCCTCGCTAGCGGATTTATTTAAATCATTAAACACTTAAAGCCGTTAGACTCGAACACACCGTATACAGAACGTCAAATAAAGTTAAATAGTCAAATAAAGTCAAATAAAGCTCCCTGGTTTTTGCGGTGCATTGTGGGATTTTTTAGGGAGCGAACGTTCCAGTGCACTGGAAGGATTTTGCCCTTAAAATGGCCGCCTCCCTGATCAGCGCCTGACTACTGAACTAGCGAGCCGAGTGAGACGCAGCCTGAGTCTTTTCCCCGGTGTGTGTGTGTGAGTGTGAGAGTGTGTGGCGGTCGTGTTACACACCTTAGCGCTGTGCTCCTGAGCTCCGATCTCGGCCCAGTCTCTCGGCGTCCTGCCCTGATCGTCGTGAAGTCGCAGATCTCCTCCTGCCTCCAGCAGCTCGCTGAGCAGCCACGTGTTACAGGAGAAGACGGCGGCGTGGACCGGAGTGCTCCCCTCATCACAGCGGCTAGAGGAGAGAAAACACCGACTCGACTGACTACAACATGCTCTAATATCTGTAACAAATCCATGTGGGGATAAATTCAGTACTTCAGTACAGAACACAGAGGCGTGGGATCGTACTGATTGGGGTCGGCTCCGTACTGAAGAAGCAGCTCAGCCACAGCGCTGAAGCCGAGCAGAGACGCGCAGAAAAGAGACGTCTGGCCCAGATGATTCACACAGTCCACATCCACACCTGCACACAGGAGACAGATAAACCACATTAACACATATAAACACATTAACACACATAAACACACTGACACTAACACATTAACACTGACACTTTAACACACTGACACAACCGATTCAGAATCAGGAGATGTGTTAGTGACGAAAAATCAAACTGACACACAAATCTTAAATAATAACAAATTATAACTATATTAAACGATCTCTCCCTGAGCCTCTCTGTGCCTTTACCTCGCTGGAGGAGCTTCTCTGCTTTGTGCAGGTTTCTCTCCCGGGCGAACCGGTGCAGTTGAGCCGCCGCACCTCCGGTTTTGACGCAGCCCAAGCGTACGGGACAGGGCACGGCGAGCACACGCGACATCTCCACACAACATATACATTCTTATATATTTATATATAATATCATAATTCCCACTGTATATCGTGGAAATGACTTAAAGTATCGCGATACGGTACTTTTTATCAAATCGCCCAGCTGTATTACACAGTAAATGTAAATTAAGCACAATTTACACTTATTTACTCCATGTAGCTGAACTGCTACATTACTTTAGTACCAATATTCACTAAATCATGGACGTTTTAATACCACAAACATCATTCACATCATAAAAATCAGAATAAACCCTTTTATTATAAACTGCGAGATTAGCCGTCTCGCGCGCTAGCCAGGATAGCAGAATTAGCTACCTAGCTAACGTTAGCATAACTAGCTAGTTCACAAACAACCTACTAGCTAACAGTCAAAATGGTTTTTGATTTCTTTAAATTGTTTACATGATAGATTAATGAACCGGTAATGTAATTATTTGATATGTAAATATCCAGATATGCGGTTATTATTTTAGTATGTTCCTGAAATACCTGGTTAAATATGTTAGCAAGTTTTGCTAGCGTAACGCTCGCGCTGGAAAAACCGGAAGTAGTGTCTCTCGATCCCTGACGGTTGGTGATGTAATAGTTGTCGTCAAAACATACTTTTATATATATATATATATATATATATATATATATATATATATATATATAAACAGACGTAATTGATATGTATGTTGAGATATTAATCTTTATTTATTTAGTTTAAATTGTGCTGGAACAAATGATACAGCAAAACTGGCGGGATTTTTTTTTCCTCCATACTTGTATTTCGACAAGCCCCGCCCACATCGCTAGTACTTTATCGTTTTTAATATCGTTATCGTTTCAACTGCTGTATAATATGAAGATTTATAATTATTATTATTTATTTTTATTAAAGAAATCTTAATCGTCGAACTCGGTTCAGTTCAACGGCCGAGAACTGGAAGGTTGCCCTATCCAAAATGGCAGCGAGATCGACGCCATCAGGTGTCACCACCCAATCAGATTATTTCACGTGACTCGAACTCGCAGCCAATCCAATCCCAGGAAGGCGTGGGTGGGAAGGAGTGGGAGGGGGGATGTGAGAGAGGGAGAGGGAGAGGGAGGGGCATTCCACCCACCGCTGTGTGTATAGGAAGTGATGTGGTAACTTTTTGAACAGATGTGTTCGCTAGCAGGCTAGCAAGAAAAAGAAGAAAAAGAAAGAAAGAAAGAAAGAAAGAAAGCACAGACGAGATGAGCGCCGGAGAGCACCACAAAGCGGCGTTAGAGTCAGTGTTGGTGTCCGTGTCAGTGTCAGTGAGGTCAGAGAAAAGCACAGAGTGCTGACAGTTCCGAGTTCGGATGTTGTTAGCATGTTAGCGCGCAGTTAGCAGGCTAACGCTAGCTGAGGGAGCAGTCAGAGCCGCCATGGTGTCCGAGTCGCTGCAGTGGCTGTGTCTGCTGACGCTCTTCCTCGCCTCCGTGGTCACTTTAATCATCTATTTAGTGCAGTACTTCGGTGTTTTCCGGAGCAGGAGCGGGACTCGGGCCGGAGGAGGGGAGTGTGAGGAGGCGGACCGGCTGCTGAGCTGGCTGCTGGAGCTGAAGAGCTGGAGGACGGAGTGGAGGAGAGCCTGGATCCGAGCCCTGAACCAGAACCAGCACCAGAACCAGAACCACCGCTGCAGTGCACAGGTGTGTGTGTGTGTGTGTGTGTGTGTGTGTGTGTGTGTGCATGGTGTACTACATATCAAAAAAAAGTTATAATCTGGATTTCCCCAAGTGTTTAAGCCATGCTGCATTCTAGTTTCATAAAAATAAAAATAAATCTGATATAAAGTGAATGAAAGTTTAACTTTAAAACAACTCCACACACAAATAATAATAATAATAATAATAATAATAATGATAATGATAAAGCAGCAGTGTTTGTGATGGTGTGTATGAGACACGGTCATATGACTGCACACTGTTTTAAAAAAACAAAAACTCCAGTATGAAATCAACCCCCGTGCAAAAGTTTGTGCCCCCATGGTTTTTTCTTCGAATGGGAAAATAAATAACTTTTTTTTAAAAATTTTTTACTTTTGCAGTTTATCTATACTTAAAAAAAAATCTATATGCGTCCTGGAGCAATTCAAAATCATATAAACAAACAAGTTTACACAAGTTATGATGAGTTATTACAGAATATTTATATCATATTCATTCGTTTGTTTGTTTGTTTGTTTGTTTGTTTAATTAATATATGAAAACACTGTTTAACCATTTTCGTGATAATCAACACACACAAGTGAAGTTTTGAAAAGTTTGTTTTCCGTCTCTGTTTGTTCTAAGGGCGTGCAAACTTTTGCACTCGGCTGTATAATCCAGCGTTAGAGATTCTGCTGTGTCAAGACCTGAACATATCAAATAAATAATAAAGACAGTAATAATATTAATAAAAATAATAATAATAATAATATTAAAGCTATTCAGCAGATTTGCAGCAGCGTTAGAGCGTTCCTGTTCAAGTCTGGAAAAAATAAATAAATGGGAAAAACATTTTGGAAAAGATTTATCTGTTATTCTAGCGCTCCGATTTTCCGTTGGGTTTTTCCGAGAGTCGAAGCAGGTAATGAGGAGTCGAGTGAACGCCTTCGGTGTTGTTTATTTTAAACAGGTGTGACAGAAGCGCAGTGTTCTTCTCCACGTCGCTCAGTGCGAGTCGTAAAACGATCATCGGCGCTGAGCAGGGAACGTTCTGGAAGAAGAGAAACCGCGTCACGGCGAGGGAGCACTAACACCGCCGCAGTGTTGAGTTAACGCCCGCAGTACTGCGCTGAGTGAAGTGTATCACGAGGGAGTTGTTTAGTGTTAGTGAAGAGAAGAATAAACACTGCTGCGTGCGCTGCTGTAACAGGAGGCTGGGTTTCATTGTGCTCTGTGTAATAAACAGCTTATAACAGTGTGTGTGTGTTGTTATGAACTCTCTCTCTCTCTGTGTGTGTGTGTGTGTGTGTGTGTGTGTGTGTGTGTGTGTGTGTGTGTTAGGGAGCGATCCAGCTGGTGTTTGAGGAGGATGGTGTTCAGTCGTCAGAACTCAGCGTCCATCACATCTCCAGCTTTAACAGATCACCTGGACGGAAGGTGTGCAGTCTGTTTGTTTGTTTTTGTTTGTTTGTTTGTTTGTTTTGTAAACACTTGGCATCGTGGGTTTCATCACATCACGCTGTCTTACGGCTCGAGAACCCGCGGTTCTAGTTCTCTTTCAGTGATGATCAGTTTATAAGCAGCAGTTCTTCTTGGTGCTGATTTTGAGCAGGTGCTCAAACCCTTAGAGATCTGGAGCCTTCAGTACTGAAGCCGTGAACGTTAAAGGTGCGATAGGTAACATTAGGTCAAGTAGGTGGGTTTTTTATTTATTTATTTATTTACTCACTCACTCCTCGATCCCCGCCCATGTTCAGGAAACTCCTCCCCCAGGATCGACTGACCCGTTGATTACAGTCTCGAAAGAAGCGCTCCGGACCGGAAGTCAGTTTTCCAGATGGAGTTTTTCAGCCGGTTGACTCGTTTGTGCCGAGGTTTCGGTTTAAACTGTTATTATTTTAACCTGTTTTACTTTTTCCAGGTTATTTGAGAGTAAGAAATAAAAAATGGACTATTATGCCTTTAAAGAGCACAACACAGCACCGCGTGAGAGAGTGAGAGTGTGTGTGTGAGTGTGTGTG
>CM040991.1:304440-311940 GCA_022985145.1 Pangasius djambal
GTTCTTCTGGAGACTTTGACTGTCGACTCGCTTCTTATTTCTGCAGCGAAACCCAGCAGCCTTCATTCTGTTTTTATCTGAAAAGCGTCTCTTATGGAATCTGCTGCTTTCTTTACTGACACACAAACATTTTTCTGTAGCGTTTCATTCTGTGCCGGAAAACTAATGTTTGGAATCTAAAATGTTTTTGTACTGAATCGATAATGTAGAAGTCAGAAAATAAACATCTGTAACAAAGTCTGTACAAAAAGGGGGTGCCAAGACTTTTGCACAGTACTGTGTGTGTGTGTGTGTAAACCTCACTTTAATAAAGTCTCACTTTTTAAAACACTGCTTTTGATTGTAGTGATGACATTTAAAGCCTCACGACTGCCGTGTGACGTAAATCTTATGCTAAAAGTAAATAAAGTAAAGAATAAAAACCATGAAAAGAAACATCTCTAGAATGCAGAAGAAGAAGAAGAAAAAGAAGAAAAAGGGAAGAGAGTCAGAATAACAGGATGTGATGCAGGTTTATAAATATAAAGCTAATAAATGAAATATGATCAGCTCCAGACTCGGACTCTCAGACTTCACTACGTCACCGGGAGCATGTAATAAAAAATAAAAAACACAATAAACTAAAAGCCGTTATTGTGTAGGAGGATTAAACGTGAAACGTGAAGGATTGAACGTGAAGTGTTGTGTCACTGTTGCGTCGGTGTGTGTTGCGTGTCTCCTGACAGGCTGCGTGCTCGGGGAGGCGTGTGTGCCGTTTAATCTGGTGACGAGGAGCCCGAGAGGACAGCACACTTTCACACTGATGAACACACACCAAGCAATCGGATCACTGACTACTGAGGTAACACACACACACACACACACACACACACACCTGTCCGGATATTTACACCTGAGACAGGGCTGTTCCTTATATAATAATCATTCATGCAAATTATATTATAAACATAATAATTCATTATCAACCTAAACCTGCTTGCTGTTGCTATGGTAACACAGGCAGCTGCTGGTTACTTATCACCACGTGACCTTATCACTTTTTACGTTACGCTACGAGCAATTCTGTGACGTTTCAGGCTGCGATAAGTCCCTCCAGCACTTATTACGTCTGATCTCGGTCTGATACTGGGCACGGGATCGGCGCCGTCTCCATCGTCCGGGCGTCCAGAATTAGCGATGTGCTTTAACTATTAAATAACCCGTAGCGATACAGTAAATAACCCGTAGCGATACAGTGAATAACCCGTAGCGATGCGGTGAATAACCCGTAGAGATGCGGTGAATAACCCGTAGCGATGCGGTGAATAACCCGTAGAGATGCGGTGAATAACCCGTAGAGATGCGGTGAATAACCCGTAGCGATGCGGTGAATAACCCGTAGAGATGCGGTGAATAACCCGTAGAGATACAGTAAATAAATGTATATGTACGTCTTTGGGTGATGATTTTAATGGACATGTTCACATCAAGACTTTGGAGTTTTATGGTTCTGTGTGACAAATTTCTCACTTTTAAAAATATCCGACCTTAAAGTTGATATATTTTTTATATTTTTTACTCATTTAAGCATTTTTGTGTAAAATCTCTGACATAGATTCAGCGGCATAACGACTTTATAACACGCTTTTTGCTTATTAACAATGTCTCGAGTTTAATTCTTAAAAATGTGTTAATGTGAGGTTACGGCTCTAACGTTTCATCAGATTTTTATTGTGATATTTGTTATTCTTCCTCCTTTATCTATCTATCTATCTATCTATCTATCTATTTATGTATGTATGTCTAGTTGTCCTACCTGGAGCCGAGTGAAGTGCGCACTTGGCAGCCCCCTACTCCGGCGCCTGCCAAACGAGTGGAGATGGACCGAACCGTGATGCCGTGCGGAACCGTCGTCACCACCGTCACTGCGGTGAGGAGCAGACCGGGTCGCCCCCTTCCTCCAGGTACCGGCCCAAATCGCGCTTTAAACACGTGAAACTCGGGACCACTTTGCTGATTTTTCAAGTCAACGTTGACGTAGCAAATCTTTACCCAGAAGGCTTTGCTGCAGCCTGATGTAGTTTGTGCATGTGTGTGTGTGTGTGTGTGTGTGTGTGTGTGTGTGTGTGTGTGTGTGGGGTTCACACTCAGCAGGAGTTTATATTATATATTTATATTATAACACGTGTGTATCATGTCATATCCTGCTCAGAAACGATGAAACCTCCACCCAGAGCCAAGCTGACGGAGCGGCGGGTGTCTGAACAGCCCTCAGTGCTGGGAGCTAAAGTCAGCAAAGCCTTATCTTCATCAGATACAGGTACACACACTCACACACACTCACACACACACACACACACACACACACACACGTAGACACGCTACTCACTGTGCTGAACACAAACACCAGAAATAAAACCCTTTCATACTAAAAGAATAATTAATCAGTTGACTCAGTCAAGAGCTTAAACGCGTTAAAGATGTGTTAAAGATGTAGATCAGCTTTAAATGCTGATAATTGATGAATAAATGATTAGCGCGCGATAAAGTTAACACCTTCTGTGATTCGGATTTTACCGTATGAGCCGCCTGCGAGACGTTTAGAAACAGCGCTCTCTAGTGGCTGTGTGTTGAAAATCTCCTCTGAGGAAAATGCAGCTGAAATTCCTAGTCTTTTTTTATTGTATTTAATTTTTGTCATATATTTATATTTACGTTTGTCTTCAAGCTGCTCCACTGTTTTATTCTCCGACTCTGACTCTGTTTCGGACGTCTGTGCATCTCTGTGAACGAGTCCCCGCCCACTTAGTGTCACTGTGACCAATCAGAAAGTGTGAAATGATCACATGACAGCTCTGTTCCTGTGTGTTTCTCCTGTTCAGAGCTGCTGATGCTGAACGGAACCGACCCGGTGGCCGAGGCTGCGATCAGACAGCTGTACGAGTCGGCTAAGCAGAAACTCAAATCTCCCGTCAAAAAGAGCACCATCATCATCTCTGGAGTGGCAAAGGTCTCTCTCTCTCTCTCTCTCTCTCTCTCTCTCTCTCACTCACACACACACACACACACACACACACATAAACTAAAGATACCTGAAAACAAATAAAATGAAATAAATTTTACCCTAGTTGAGTAGTCAGGGCGCTGATCAGGGAGGCGGCCATTTTAAGGCCAAAATAATTCCAGACCAGTGCGCATCGACGCTCGCTACGTTCCCTTACAGGAAATGACGTCATATTTTCTGAAGCCTCTCGGCTCGAACAAAATGGCGGACGAACTCTCGGCCAACTTCATCTACAAACGTCAGGAGCTTGTTATCGTTGCTGTAGCTCTCAGATGATTACTCACGTTGACTATTTAACTTTATTTGACGTTCTGTATACGGTGTGTTCGAGTCTAACGGCTTTACGTGTTTAATGATTTAAATAAATCCGCTAGCGAGGCTACGCTCCTGCTCCTGCACCGTGACAGAAACGCGTGTGATGGAGCGAACGAATTTATACGACATGTAACGGCAGAAAGATATCGGTCCTGCCTGTTGGTGATAAACGCCAGCGGTGACGTTTTACAACGCGAGTACGTCGTCGTGGCGATGGGAATTGAGTCATCAGCGTCACAGTGTGTAGTGAGCCAGGGTCCTAGTGCCCGAACTCCTGTACACGACCCACTGATTCACCACCGAGCGAGCGAGTCGATCGAGACACGTCCTCTGTCTCCAATCAGCTGTCCAGTGTGAACAGGGTCTTATAGTCAGGCGCCTCTTACACTCGAACAGCTCGTCTCGGTGATTAACTCCGGCGCCGGTCTCGTTTCCCCGCTCAGACGCCTGTGTCTCAGGATGAGATGAGTCTGATGGCCGACTACGCTTCCACGATGGACGCCTCCATGGCCGAATCGCCCGAGTGCACGAGGCAGGAAACGGATACGCTCTCTGAGCACTGCGTCTCGGACACGACCGATCCGTTGGAGGGTCCGAGCGGCGCTGACTGGGAGAGTCAGACCGGAGAGGAATCGGACAAAGCCTCGCTCTCTCTCTGCGTCTCTGAGACCAGATCCAAAAAGGGGAAAGGTGCGACATCTCATTTTTTTATGTATATATTTTAGTAATAATACTTCTCTTTGTTGCGTTTTTTTCCTGTCGTGTGTAAATGTGATGGTGAAAACTCTTTCTCTCTCTCATCCTTTGACCACTTTCTTTTTTCCTCTTCCTGTCATCTCTCTGCCATCTTTAAGAGGAGAGCAGTGGTAAGCAGACTTTAATGCTGCCCGAGTAAGTGCACTCTCTCAAGGAGTCTGTAGCGATGTAGTCATGTAGACGTCCCCTAAAATAGTAGTGTCCTTTATAGTGGAGTGCAAAGCAAACCCAGTCTACAGCCTTGTTTAATTTATTGTAACGCCGTAACCTGCGTGAAATCCATCACGCTGTAAAGCTGAGGTGTGGACTGGTCCCGATTTGCTTTTATCCCTCATATCTCTCCATTCGTCCCTCCATTTCACCACGATTTTATTTTAAACATCCTGTAGTTCAAGATGCTGTATAGAGCAATTACCCGTGTTTTATTTACACTCCATCTCTCAGATCATGCAGATCCCATATTCACAATCCTCGCTTATAACTCCTAGGTGTCTGTCTTTGTGTGTGTGTGTGTGTGTGTGTGTGTGTTTCCTGTCTCATCACTCTATCTCTGAAAGTAGGAGGAGTTTCTCTGCAGGTTATCAGGTGATTACTGATAGGAACGATCAGTAAGATGGCACTCGAAATAAATCAAAACGATTTTGAAATAAAACCAGGCATCTGAAACGCGGGGGTGCCAATACTTTTATCTATAGCATAAATGGAGAGGAGTGAGATTGTTAGGAGTGAAGAAATGAGAGGAGAAATGAACACATGTTTCATCGTAGACACCCGTAGACATCGTATCGTAACGCGCTCACAGGAAATCGCCATCCCGTCTGCCCTCTTCCGCATACTTGAGCTCACAGATGCCCATGATTGGCTAGTGTCGCTGTGATTGACAGGAGAGAGAGAGAGAGAGAGTGTTTTACTTCCTAGCCTCTCCGCCATGGACGGCTGTGACATCATCAGGAACTCGCGATCTCCGCCCCCCGGGAGACCACCACGGAGAAACTTTTATTTAATAACAACCCAAAATATAAACCCTGATTAAATCCATTTATCAACAGAAAATAAACAGTTTTTTAAGGCTTTAAATTTAAACTTTCCGCTCAGTTTAATCTTGTCATTAGATTCCACTCCTGTGGAGCACGAATGAGTCTTAAACAGCAGTTTGTTCTTTTTATTTTTTTTCCCCCACAAGATTCTTCTTTAATTCAGTCCGTCTTTAATTCGTCTTTAATTCTGCTTTAATTCTAAATCTCTGGCGAGTGTGAAAGTGTAAGTGAAACGTGTTTCTCTGGTGTTTCCCCGTGCAGGCAGCTTCCTCCATAAAGGCGCCCGGCTGTTTTTCCGGCGCCGGCAGCAGAGGAAGGAGCCGGGGATGAGTCAGTCCCATAACGACCTGCAGTACCTGGAGCAGGCCGAGGAGAGACGCACGGCCACCTTCAAGCGCATCATCAACCGCAAACTGCTGCACAAACACAAGAGCAAAGCCAACGGCGTCCAGACGTCAGAGCTCCATCAGCCTCACTAACACCCTCACACACACACACACGCCCTCACTAACACCCTCACACACACACACATCCTCACACACACATTCTCACACTCACACACACACACACACTCTGTCTCCGAAATTACACTTAAATTCCAAGGACAAATCGGTATTCTAATACTAATCCAATAGACACGCTAATCCTTACGCTAATCCTTACGCTAATCCTCACAACCTGCCGGTCAGAAGGACGTCCGCGATACGTAGCGAAGTCACACGCTACAGGTGGGACGATATATCGGGATGACGATGTACCGCGATGAGGGATCTGAAACTGTTATATCGTTACGCTCCAGCTTCATATCCATCCACAGCTGATATTAATGCTAACGTGTTTCTGACCTTATCTGAGCGAACTCTGGATTAAGTGATGATGATGATGATGATGATGATGATGATGATGATGATGATGCGAAAACTAATCCTGCGTGCTAACGTGTATTATAATCTGCACACACGTGGCCTTTCTGTTAAAGATGGCTGCCTCTAACTGTAAACAATCTGAATGCTATATGTGTGTGTGTGTGTGTGTATGTGTGTGTATGTGTGTATGTGTGTGTGTGTCATTTTGGGAAAATAGCGTTTCGGGAAACGGAACCTGAGGATGAAACGCGCAGCTTTTTATCTTTTTATGTTTTTACTGAAAATACTGCGGAGTCGAAAATAGATCGAATTCTGACCGGTCACGTTTAATGACTTCGTATTTAGACCCCAAATCAAAGCCGCGTCTCGCTCTGCGTGAAAAGTCGACCATGTCAGCAAGCCGATGATGTCACTTCCTGTGGGCGTGGCGTGGCCTGTCCTGTCGAGTCTCCAGAATTATTGGCACCCTTCTTCATGATGATGATGATACAAAATAAATAAATGTCATAGTCAGTAATTCAGGTTCAATGCTGTTATTCCCTCCATCAGAGGCTTCACTAAATATTACTTGTAATTGTGCCAATAATTAAAAACAAACAGTGTTACTTTATTTCTAAACTCAAAATATTATCGATTGCATGTTTTATTTTTTTATATATATTTCTATAAAAAATTTTCCCCATCCTCATTTTAATCAAGGGTGCACATAATTTTGGAGGACACTTGTTTTTTTTGGTAATTTTTTTTTTCTCCCTCCAACAAAACAGCCATATTATGGAAAAATTTAATAAAACGTTGAATAAAATGAAAGTATTTCATGCGATAAATGAGGGAAGGATATAAAAGGCTGGGAGACGCGGCGATATCCGCGGAAAGTGTATCGCAGTGTCGGCACCACATCGTCGTCATCGCACTGCCGAGCTTTAGATTCAAATGTGGGTTAATATTATAATAAAGAGTGAATTATTGATCGTCCCACCCACGCCACACGATTGGTCGAGGTGTTCGCAGCAGCAGCCAATCAGGTGGATGATTAGCTTCACTGTGTCATAACTTATTTACATAAAATTAATCAATCGCCTGCTGGTGTGAACTCGGTGACTTTGTTTATTCGAGTCACGGTGCATTTTTTGGGGTTTTATCTGTTATTTTTCATCATATCATTGAATCCATATATTCAGATTAAAATTAATGATAATAATTAATTAATTAATTAATTAATAATAATAATAGTAATAATGTGACAGGGTGTAAACATCTCCACAAAGCGACTCTGCGTAAATTAATAATAAATACCTGAAGATTGTTTAGCAGTAATATTTTATATTATAATAATTACAATAATAATAACTGCGTTGAGGTTTGGATGGCCCCACACACACACACACACACACACACTTCAGCGGCATGTATTTGGCTTCTTAGAGTATTATGATGCTTCTACAGAAACGGGAAACTTTTACGGTGTGTGTGTTTGCATGTG
>CM040991.1:322115-329615 GCA_022985145.1 Pangasius djambal
AAAAGTAAACTGTACTCAGTTTGGAATATTTTGATCCGTATCCGGTCTGTCTTGCTGAATTCGGTGGAATTCCGTCCTCTCGGTTGCTCAGGTGACGTTCGCTAAAGGCCGCGATTATCTGAAACACATCATGGAGATGCACAAAGAGCGCGGATACGGCTGTGTGATCTGTAACAGGCGCTTCGCTCTCAAAGCCACCTACAACGCTCACCTGGTTATTCACCGAGAACAGCTTCCTGACCCTGCTGTGCAGAGGTACACACACACACACACACACACACACACACACACACATACACACACACACACACACACTACATGCATGTGCATTATTTATTATTTTTATTATTATTTATATTATTATTATTATTTTATTATTATTATTTTCTTTATTAAAGAACACGTCATATTTTTTTATCCGTTTATAGTTACATTTCACGTTTGTGAAAAGAGTTAGTTCCTGTTGTCGCTTACGTTACAGCAGCTATAAACACTCGTTCCCTCACCAGCGTCTCTTTATTCTCTCTCTTCAACATTAATAAGAGAAAAACACGCAGCTTGTTACGTTACTGAGAAACCGCAAAGCAGCGTAAACTCCTCTGTCCTGAAGACGTCGGAAAGCTTAGTTACAGCTTCAGCTCTGACTGTTACAAAGTGCTGACACTGGAGACTCCTTCCATACATGATACATAAATATCTTCTTACAAAATATCAGCAGTTACACGTTTTTTTAATCTGTTTATTATCAGTGGCGCGTGCGCTGCGCACGTCCCTGTGAATGAGCCGTTACTATAGAAACGATAACGTATTAAAACCTGTGATGTGCAGCTGCGCTACTGTCAGAGCTGCTGTTATAGAAAACTAATCAACACCTGACGACCAATCACAATCCAGCATTGATGTGCAGTGTTTTGATCATGTGACCCGGTTGCAGGTACATCCACCCGTGTGACATGTGCGGCCGCATCTTCAACAGCATCGGCAACCTGGAGAGGCACAAGATCATCCACACAGGTGTGTTAGTGCTGCTCACGTCATACACGTGTCTCTCTCTCACACACACACACACACACACACCTCACTGTGTCCCAAACCTGTTTGTGTAAGTTTGTGTGTGTGTGTGTGTGTGTGTGTGTGTGTGTGTGCACATGCAGGTGTGAAGAGTCACAGTTGTGATCAGTGTGGAAAATCATTTGCCAGGAAGGACATGCTGAAGGAGCACCTGAGAGTTCATGATAACATCCGTGACTTCCTGTGTGCCGAGTGTGGGAAAGGTAGACAACACACACACACACACACACACACACACACACACACACACACACACACACACACAGTACAGACATTAAGGACACAATATTTGTTCTCAAGGTGTGTCCAGATCAGGTCATGAAGTGTGAAACGATTAATGTTGGATAATAAACACTCATTCCTTTGTGTGCTGCTCATCTAGTGCATACACAGTCCACATTAATGTGTGTGTGTGTGTGTGTGTGTGTGTGTGTGTGTGTGTGTGTGTGTGAGAGCAGGTATGAAGACGAAACACGCCCTGCGGCACCACATGAAGCTCCACAAGGGCATTAAGGAGTACGAGTGTAAGGAGTGTAACCGCAAATTTGCGCAGAAAGTCAACATGCTGAAACACTACAAGAGACACACAGGTACAACAACCTCACAACCTCCGCTCGCGTCACGCCTCTCAGACACCACGTCAGTGACATCACTCTGGTACGGTGTGTTCTGATTGGCTGTGCTTCATTCTGAGGTGTCGCAAAATTTATTGACATTAAACGGAAGCAAATATCGCAGTTTAATAGCGAGCAAACGGATTAACCGCACGCTCAGAGCCGTGTTCAGAGACGTTGCGTCAGTGTTCACGTGAGGAAAGTTGCTGGTATTCAGAGTCGGGTTACGCAGCTGCTTCACTGGCTTTTCAGAGCTCCACATTCAGGTTATTAAAATCACCTGCGTGTAGTTCACACCTCCGAAGTTTCCGGATTGTTCTTGAGTAGTTTGTTTTTAAACACAAACGCTCCCTTTCAATCGGACTGAAGATGGAAACAGCGTTTTTTTTTCTTTGCTGTCGAATGTAATATGATGTAACATAAAAGCAAGAGAGAATTTAAAAATGAAAAATAAAAGACTAATATGATGATATGTGGGTGAAAAGAGTGAAGGCGAGTGTTGAGATAAATCGAACAGGAGTCGAGTAGATCACCAGGATATTACTGCTGGCTGTAATGATCATTAATCACTGGTTTAATTTAACAACATGGCTTCCACATTATTCATTATTCAGCAGCATGTAGAATAACACTGAGGATCTGAACGGCGATGAACGCGGTTTCAGTAGCGCTGAAGTGCACGCTTAACTCCACTCTAAACACGGCCCTTTGTATGATTTTCTACATTTCAGGAGAGGAAAAAATAAAAAGATAAAAAAAAAAAAACTGAAATCTAAAGATCACTTCTTTCATCTTTTACAGTTTCAGTCACTGTGACGTTAATAATTAATATTAAATAATCTACGTTTATGTCCTCTTAAACTTCTCACAGGAATCTCAGAATTAAAAAGAATTAATTAATCAAGTAATTAATTCATTAATATAGACTTTATCAGTTTGGAGAAACACTTAAAATGGCTGCCGTGGGCGTAATTGCTGTAACCATGGAAACCAAAGCCATTAAGCAACAGCCATGACATGATGACAGAACCGGAGTGTGCATCAAAATAATTCCGACTAATTTAAAAAACGTAATTTGAACATAGTTTGAGTGAAGCGTGTGTGTGTGTGTGTGTGTGTGTGTGTGTGTTTAATATGTGATAATGTGATGTGCTGCTGCAGGTATAAAGGACTTCATGTGTGAGCTGTGTGGAAAAACATTCAGCGAGAGAAACACGATGGAAACACACAAACTCATTCACACAGGTGAACATCACGTCACGTCACGTCACGTCAGGTCACGTCACACACACGTGACTTGAGCTCAGTGTTTATTTCAGTAAATATGTTCACAATGTTACTGAGGTGAAATATCACAGAGTGAGACAACATTAGCCATTAAACACACTGTGTGTGTGTGTGTGTGTGTGTGTGTGTGTGTGTGTGTGTTAGTGGGGAAGACGTGGTCGTGCTCGGTGTGTGATAAGAAGTACGTGACGGAGTACATGCTGCAGAAACACGTCCAGCTCACGCACGAGAAGGTCGAGGCTCAGAGCTGTCACCTGTGTGGCACTAAAGTATCGACACGAGCCTCCATGAACAGACACATACGCCGTAAACACCCCGAGGTACACACACGCACACACACACACACACACACACACACACACACACACACACACACACACACACACGCTTTACTGTGATCCTCAGGGGTGTGTTTGAGTTTCTGTTGTTTCCATGGTGATGAAGGTGGTGACGGTGAGAGTGGAGTATTTGGATGATCTTCCGGAAACCGCAACTATTGACGCCTCATCCATCAGCATAGCGCAGGTGAGTGTGTGTGCGTGTGTGTGTGCGTGTGCGTGCGTGCGTGCGTGCGTGTGCGTGTGCGTGTGTGTGTGTGTGCGTGTGTGTGCGTGCGTGTGTCTGTGTGTGTGAATTACATCAGTATTAAAACATTTTTTTAATGAAAACTTTTTTAAATTGCTTATTTATTGTAGGTCAACAAAGTGTGTGTGTTTGTGTGTTTGTGTGCGTGCGTGCGTGCGTGTGTGCGTGCGCGTGCGTGCGTGTGTGTGCGTGTGTGTGTGTGTATGTCTCAGCCCCCTCTCTCCACAGTAAAAGTTCACAGGAACTCGAGTCCCATGAAGAAGAAGCAGAAGCTGCAGGAGTCGATTCTCTCAGATTCAGTTGAATACGGAGACATAACGAGAAAAACCAGCGAGTTCACCACGGCAACAGCGACCACGGCAACAACAGGAGACGAGACCAACTCGGCTGTGCAGAATTTACAACAGGTAACACACTCGTACGGCTCATATCTGTTTATATGAATCATTTCTATACACGAATCATCTTCATACGAATCATTTTATAATGGAATCATTTTATACGAGTTACGTAGAATTATTCTGAAGTTATTATTCTGTATATATTGCTTTATTTATACAAGATATTTTATGTATTTAAATAATTTTATGTAAATATTTTATGTGTTTTTTAATTTGGAAATCTTATTATTTGAATAATGAATAATTTTTACAAACCTTTTTTTAAAATATAATTTCATCTTTATATAAATAATTGTACTGATTAATTATATTTATATCAATAATCTTATTGAGATTTTTTTTGTTGCTTATAATAATGATTTTTGGTAATAATTTCGATATATTTATGTCTTTAATTATCTTTATATGAATCATTACTTCTAAGACGATTCTCTTGCTTTTTATTCTGGAAAATCAATTCTATATAATATGCGAATAAAATTTGAATATTATAATATGCGTATTAAAATAGACATAAATTAAAATCTCTTGGATCACTAGAATCAGTTACGTGTGAATGACTGTAATAAGAAAAAGATTTGTTTTATTTCTGCATGACTCACGCAGGGGAAGTCTTTAATACTGACAGATTCATACATTATTTAAAAATAATATCCTGCTTTTTAAAGCCTTTTTTTAGGTTGTCTGTGTTTTGTAGGTGTGACTCTAACAGGCTGCTTTAACCTTTGACCTCTACTCCGCCCCCTACAGGTGGTGGTGTTAGCCGACCCTAGCGCCCCTCCCACCACCTCGGTGAGTTTGACCAACATCAGGGTGACGCCCATCAACACGGCGGCTCAGTTCACCAGCCTGCAGCCCGTCGCCGTAGAACGACCTCTGACCCTCGACAGCTCCATCCTCACGGTGACCTTTGACCCCGTCACTGGCTCCAGCGTGCAGGCGGACGGTGCGAACTCGCAGTCCGTCGCTCACTTCATCAACCTCACTACCTTCGTCAATCCCATATCACACCCTCTGGAGGCCTGGAGGCCCATCACAAACGCAGACGCGAGTCACGTGACCACGGACACGAGTCATGTGACCGCTGGCACGGGTCAAGTGACGCCGGATGGGAATCATGTGACAGCAGCCATGACGGTGGGCGGAGCCCAGGCTGGGCCTGAGGATGCCCAGAACCCCCAGGACCCCGAAGCTCAGCTTCCCCAGGAATCGCAGCGTAATCTTGGGCAAAGCCATCAAATCCAGCCCCAGGCTTCAGGGCCTACACAGCCTCCAGCCACAGCGCCGCAAATGTTCAGCTACTGAGAGCTAAAAAAATCTGCAAACTCTTATAAACTCTCGCTCTTCTGAAGGCCGTTACATGAAAACACAGCCAGACGTGATGTTTACCATAAAATGTCATATTTTAGGTCACTGAAGAAGAATCCTGTTGAAAGCTATGATGTAGCAATTATGTTCAGATTCATTCTGGATTACTTTACACTCAGTAATTATGTCCTGACCTGCACTTCCACGTTAAACCAAAGTTGGATGTGTTTTGTTTCGTTTTGTTTAATTAGAAAACAGACGCATGTGTTTAAACTGCAGCTGTGTGAGAGAAGCAGCGGCACAGGCACATTTTTGTTTCCGTTATTTGGAAAAATAGACAGACAGCATGTTAAATTATTTCTCTGAAAAGAAGGAAAAAATGGATAGAAATAAGGATTATCAGTTTTACTGGACTAATCATTTTTTAATGTTTTTTTTTCTAAAAACAGGTCTGTTGCCAATAAACAGGAGCTCTGTAGCAGCTGTTGATGTGATTTAATGTCATTTATTATCTGCTGTGTAAGTGGAGCTGTAGAACCTGTCGCTTTGTCCTACAACAGAAAAGATTTTTTCCTACATCTTAAAAAAAAAAATCCTAGAAAAAAAATGACTTGTGTTGTATCACAAAGTAAATCCTCCAATTCCTCAGTGTTTAAATGACAAAATAAGAGATTTTTAACTGTTTGTTTACTTCAGAATTTCACTTGTGTGCAGTGACTTTACAATATCATGCGACTCGACTATAAAATGTCGAAGTTAAATTATTTTCCTGATTGTTGTACAATCACAGGCCAAAGATCTGCACACCCACATAACCGCATACACATTCTTTATTTCTATTTTCTTTAAAAATATTATAAATATTGAAATAATTGTGTTTATATATATATATATATATATATATATATATATATATATATATATATATATATATATATATATATATATATAATATATTCAAATATAAACCGAATGGCGAGATTCATTCAGCTACAGAAAGTAATAAACGCTGAGACCAAACTAACAAATATATACATATATTATTTAGATAAAATAATTAATACGTAAATGAATAAAATAAGCACAAATTAAGTTTATTTATAGTTAATTATAATAAGTTATAACAATTAAATTAGTAAATTTTAAGTTTAATTTCTTAATTAGTCGAGTGTATTTAATAATGAATGATTTTGATGTTGACTGTACCGGGGAAAAGGAAGTTTTTATTTTTACACTTTGTTAAAATTTATTCATAAAAATTACTTTGCAAGATGAATTTTATTGAATAAAGTTAAAAGAAACTTCTTTTATATAATCTTGTTAATAACTCCACAGAAGTTCATTCATTCGTCCCGTGAGCAGTTTACTTCCGGTATTGCCAATGACGTAGTGTGTGACTCTCTATTCCATTGGGCGGCTAGTTGCCTGGATACCGAACTCTTTTCACTTCTCAGTCAAAACAACTGTGAAATATATTTTATTTCTGAAGGAAAGCGTGATTAAATATGCGCCTTAAACAGTTACTACAGTGTGTCGAATCAGTCGAGACGATTAGCACGCTAGCTTATTTTCCACGCATGCGTATCTGCATGTTTGTGCTAGTGCGCATGCGCGGCCGGGAAAGCGGAAGCGTGACATGTACATGTAACTCAAAGTGTGTGTGCGCGCGCGTGTGTGTGTGTGTGTGAGTGTGTGAGGGAGACTCACAGAGTGTGTGTGTGTGAGAGTGTGTGTGAGAGAGAGAGAGAGAGTGTGTGTGTGTGTGAGAGTGTGAGAGAGAGAGAGAGAGTGTGTGTGTGTGTAACGTGGCAGACTTGGACATGGAGTTTGTTGCGCTCGTGGTCGTTTCTCTGATTATTGGAGCGCTGATTATTTTAGTCGCTGTAGCAGTTAGCAAGAAAGCTAAACAGAATGAAGAAGAAGAGCAGAACAACAAAGCAGCTGGTGAGTGTGTGTGTGTGTGTGTGTGTGTGTGTGAGAGAGAGAGAGAGAGAGTGAGTGAGAGAGTGAGTGAGTGTGTGTGAGTGTGTGTGTGTGTGAGAGAGAGAGTGAGTGAGTGTGTGTGTGAGAGAGTGAGTGAGTGTGTGTGTGAGAGAGTGAGTGAGTGTGTGTGAGTGTGTGTGTGTGTGTGTGTGTGTGTGTGTGTGTTCTCCTGTTTCAGTGTAACTCAGTCGTGCATGGTGAACAGAGACACTAAAGCAGATCCTCACTCACGCAGTATCTTTAATTAACAT
>CM040991.1:337964-346121 GCA_022985145.1 Pangasius djambal
ACATTGATGTTGAGTTTATATTATTATTTAAAATGTCATTAAAATATTAGAACCTTCTCAGTGTCTCTTTTTCCGTCTTTTGTTTTCCAACAGACGATAACTTTATATTTTGTTGAATGTTAATAAAATAATAATAAAAATGAATAAATAAAAAATGACTAATAGACGTTTTACAGCACAACATTTATTCAGAAGTGTGTGTATGAACAGTGATGATGATGATGATGATGATGATGATGATCACTAAATACACAATGAAAAGTAAAAAAAAAGTAAATACATGATCTATTATTCATTTTGTTTTCTGTTCTGATGTTTATTTTACAAGAATTCTTTATTGATTCTGAGCTAAATCCATTTTTCTCAGTCTGAAGATATCTTTAATAAAGCGTATTCTCGTGCGTTATTAAGAGATGACAGATTATAATGTGTATTTTTTAACTCTTTATTGACAAAGGGAGGGGAAAACACATATAAACAGGGAAAACGTTCACTCCTGCTCCTTGTCCTCTCCGTGAGTGATGACGTAGCACAGGTTTTTGTAGTCCAGGTTTCCAGCAACGTCCAGCGGGAAGTTTGTGAACATCTGATTTACCTGAAAGTGTCAGAAACCAAGGAGAGAAATAATGAGCCCAACGTTCTGCTTACGTCAGAATTATTCAGCTCCGAAATAAAATGAAAATGACTGAGAGATGCGAGAGCGCGTGCCTCAGATAGATCAGACAGATCAGATAGATCAGACAGATCAGACAGATCAGACAGATTTTAGATTTAGATGAGAAGAGAGTCTCACCTCTGCCTCTGTGAATTTGTCTGCCTGGGACATGAGATGGTACTTGATCCTGAAATGTGAAAATAAACAGATTTCAGACGTTTGACGTGTAACTGAACAAAACATTTGCAGTTGAAAGCAGAAACAATGTGATGAACACAAACAAATGAATTAAATACAGTTTTAAAGTTAAATGCTACAGAATGCCAGTAGGGAAATCTCTCAATCCGAGCAGGAAATGAAATCAAACATCGGTTAATTTTACTCGGAATGTATTCATACAGTGTGTGTGATGGTGAAAAGGTTCTGAGAAACAGATTTGGTTGGATCCAACAGATGGTGTTGGATCTTGTCATTAAAGGGAGCAGTGAATAAACCGGAGCGTGAGTGTGATTTATTTCCTCAGATTCAGATCTTTTCATCACTCACTCTTCTCCTTTAATGATGCCCGTTCCTTCAGGGTCAAATATCTTGAAGGCGGCCAGAATGTTCTCCTCAGGATCCGTTCCTGGAAAAGCAGAAAAGGAAAACGGATGATGGTGTGTGTTTAAAGTGTGTGTGTGTGTTTAAAGTGTGTGTGTGTGTGTGTGTGTTTAAAGTGTGTGTGTGTGTGTGTGGATCTGTTTAAATTGAACATTAGTGTAAATGGAGAGATGTGTGTTCGCTCTCACCCTTGAGTTTCTCTCCGAACATGCTGAGGAAGATGGTGAAGTTTATGGGACCTGAAGCTTCCTTCAGCATCTCATCCAACTCATCATTACCCACGTTCAGACGTCCTGTAACACACACACACACACACACACACACACACACACAGAGCACATGGGAGAGTATACTTTAGAATAGTCTCTCTCTCTCTCTCTCTCTCTCTTTCTCTGTCTCTCTCTCTCTCTCTCTCTCTCTCTCTCTCTCTCGCTCTCTCTCTCTCTCTCTCACCCAGGGCAGCGAATGTGTCTCTCAGGTCGTTCTTGTCGATGAATCCGTCTCTGTTCTGGTCCATGATGGTGAAAGCCTGCAAAAAGTAATTAAAGAATGTGACGTGAGGACGTTCTGGTGTGCCGCAGTATTAAACTCTCAATGATATAAAATAGAAAACTTTATGTCATGTTTATTTCTCCTGATTATTATTATTATTATTCCTCACCTCCTTAAACTCTTGGATCTGAGACTGCTCGAACATGCTGAACACGTTGGAGCTCACAGCTTCCTTCTTCTTTGCCTTTTTGGGAGCCTGAGATTTAAACATCAGATAAATTTATTGTACTAAACAATAAGTTGTGTCCTTTAGGGCTTTAACCCCTGAGTGACTGTAACAGTGCACACCGCTCTTCATTTACACTCTTATATTAATTAACGATTAAAACACTTGCTGCTGTGCTGCTGTGCTGTGATTCAGACCGACAGGAAGCGGAGTTACTGTTATCACTCTGACGCTGATTATTTTCCTCTAACAGCACGTCCCCAAGTGTTTTATTCCTCTTACACCACAGCGGTTTACCACAATTACGATGTTTTTACTCATTAAAGAACACATCGTACTTTTTATCCATTTATAATTACATTTAATTTTTGTGAAATGAGTTAGTTCCTGTTGTCACTTACATTATAGCAGCTATAAACAATCGTTAATAAGACAAAAACAAAAACGCAGCTTGTTACCGAGAAACCGCAAAGCAGCGTAAACTCCTCTGTCCTGAAGACGTCATAAAACTTAAAGTTACAGCTTCACCTCTGACTGTTACAAAGCGCTGACACTGGAGACTCCTTCCATCAATGTTACATAAACATCTCCTTATACAAAAGAAAACTTCACCAGATCAATGACTTTTTAATCCGTTTGCGTCGAGCGTCCACTGTAATGAGCTGTGAACGAGCTGTTGCTATAGAAACGATAACGTATCAGAACGAGCGCATTAATATAAACACTGCACTGCTCTCAGAGCTGCTGTTATAGAGAATTAATCAACACCTGACGACCAATCAGAGTCCAGGATTCAGCAGCGCTGTAGTGTAAAGAGTATATCACATTTATCACACATTACTAACTGACTAACAGATCTATCTATCTATCTATCTATCTATCTATCTATCTATCTGTAGAGGAGCATAAAGGAGGCCTACCATTGTGTGGAGCTTCTTGTTCTCTTCCTGTTTGAAGGACGGATGAGGAGACACTGGAGAAACGTTTTTTTATGCTTTATATACTCCAGCGCCTTCGGACATTCGTTCTAAGTTTAGATAAAAGAGGAGGAACAACAGAGGCATTGTTTCCTTATAGAGAATGAACGCTGACCCCCCCACCACACCACAAATACCCCCACATACCCCCTGCCCCAAACCACAGCCCCCTGCTATTGTAAAGGACAGATGCTTGGTGTGAAGTCCTGCTATCTTAAGAACAGTGTGTGTGTGTGTGTGTGTGTGTGTGTGTGTGTGTGTTGTTCTAAGAACACATGTCATTGTCCAAACAAGCTGTGTGTGTGTGTGCGTGTGTGTGTGTGTGTGTGTGTATTATTAGTATAAAGAGATTTAACATCATTTCTCTCATCGTTATCTTCTGCAGTGGAAATGTATTAACCCCTTACGTTCTGCTCGGGTCAAAATGATTAATTTTTTACATGTTTTTATATCATAATATAAACAGTAAAGGTCAGATGTGTGTGTGTGTGTGTGTGTGTGTGTGTGTCCACATGTCATTATCCAAACACATCACTGTACTAATGGGTAAAGCATTGTGTGTATACTGAAGAGCTGAAGCTAAATATATTTAATAAAATATCTGGAGTAAATGTGTGAGATTTGGAATTAAACTAATTTTTTACTCATTTTTTAATTTCTAGAGGAAGGAATCTGTAATATCTGAAGTATCTAGAATCAATGCAGAAGCACTGCAGACTCATTACTCATTACACATGAGACTCTGAATCGGAGAATTCTCGGAAATGTTCCTGAGTTCCACATGAACGCCGGTGGAGTTTCAGTCGGATCACGTTCACGCTTCACTCAGTAATAATAAGGCGAGTTAATTTACATCTCCCACCATGTCACTGTGAGTCCATCTGTTATAATCTGGTCCTGATCTCAGTTATAATCTGGTGACCTTTTAGCCTAAGGTTAGAAAGTTCACTCTGGATCAACTACAGATTATGAGTTAGATTAGAGCACTGGCCTCGTTCTGGAAAAATGACCCTGAAGTGCACTTTAAACGGCTTGACCTTTCAACCCCTACAGAGGAACATCTTAGAGTTGTTAGTGTGAAGAGCTTAGCATCAGTCACTTCAGGCTCTGAATGGAACACACTCGTTTTTTAAATATAATCTTTGCAGGGGAATAGCTAGCAAAGGTTTTCAGTCATCCATGAAATGACTGACGTTTTGCAGTAGTAAATTCAGAAAAAAGTTTTATAGCACCTTAAAGTGATTGGTGTGTGTACCTCTGTGGAGCTTGTTAAGGGTCTAGAGGGGTTAAGAAGCTAGAACTGCTAGAGTAAACCTGAAGAACCCTTGAGGAACCTTTGAAGAACCCTTGAGGAACCCATGAGAAATATATGAAGTGGTTTTGTAACATGTTTTAATGTTTAAGTTTCACACAAAATTCACATCAATCCTGATGAGAGGGTGCGATTATTTAGGTGTGTTTGATATGAATGAAGTTGTAATCAATGTTCATCCTGGCCCCGCCCCTCAACAAGGCCACGCCCCTCAGCATGGCCCCGCCCCTTAACATGGCCCTGTCCCCACACAATAATCTCAGCCGTTCAGAACTTGTTAATCATGATTTTGTAATGAATGTAAAACAACAAGACTTGTTCTCTTTAGTTTTCCCTAATTCCCCCGTTTCCTCCTTGTTCCCTTGTTTATTTATTTCCCCCTAGACCCCTTGTTTTTGCCCCTTGTTCCCTTGTTTTTATGACCCCTAGATCCCTCCTGTCCCTCTGAAGGTATCTGATGGATCAGTGCTGGTATGTGTGAGAGCAGTTGGAGGAAGACTTGTCATTCCTGACATTTGTGTCGTCACTCAAATGAACAGCCAGACCTTGAATCCTTCCACCTGCTGTTCACACACCCAACATGGAAACTACCACACACACACACACACACACACACACACAAACACACACACACACACACACACATAGAGCAGAGAACTCCTGTGCGTAAAAGAACATGTTTAAATAAAGAAACCACACAATAGGCAGCTCAGTCGGCGTGAAGGAGCCTCCTGTCTGTTTCAGTGTTCTATGTTAGTGTTCAGAAATAACTTCTTTCCACTTGAATGCTAATAATAGCTTTAATTTTGTAACATTTTCTATTCAAACTGTACTCAAAGTGTTTTACGGTGATTTATCATGACAAACAAATCATTTATTAGACAGAAATAATATAGGGATAATTACAAATGACAGTTAGAGATGTAGTAAAATGTTTTGCTTATATTATTTGCTAATAAGAAAGAATTAAGTAGACTCTAGTCTGCACTTCATTACAAATTCACAGCGTTATTGAACTCAATAATCAGTAAATGATACTCAGAGAAACATCACCATTCATTAGATAATATTATATAACTGATGAAAATAAATTGTTATTATTATTTTGGATATATTATCACCCTGCACTATGCTCGTTGGCCTGTAGATGGCGCAGAGCTTCACTCCAAAGCTCAACCCTTTAAACATGTAATGAATACTAACAGGTGTGCAGGTGTAAGTGTGAACTGTCTTACATACTATATATGAGTTGTAATATTTTGTCAAATTAAGCACACACACACACACACACACACACACACACAGAGTCAGAGGTAAAGCTGCAACTTTAAGTTTTCCGACGTCTTCAGGACGGAGGAGTTTACGCTTCTTTGCGGTTTCTCGGTAACATGCGGAACAAGCTGCGTTTTTTTTTTGTCTTATTAACTTGAAGAGAGAGAATAAAGAGACGCTGGTGAGGGAACGAGTGTTTATAGCTGCTATAACGTAAGCGACAACAGGAACTGACGCTCCACAATGTTAAATGTAACTATAAATGGATTAAAAGTATGATGTGTTGTTCTTTAATAAATAAGAAATTGCCAGTGTTGGCAAATTGCTGTGGTGTAAGAGGGAAAAAACAATACTTGGGGACGTGTTGTTATAGCAAAATAATCAATGATCAATATAAGTTTTTCAAGTAATGCTTCATCACTCAGCATTGTATATGTGTGTGTGTGTGTGGGTGAGTGTGTGTGTGTGGGTGAGTGTGTGTGTTCATGAATGAACAGCATGGCGCCATTTTTAATCGAATTTGAAAGTCGCCATTTTGATTCAGTTTAAGCGGCAGGTGAAAATGGGAGCATGCGCAGTAGGTACCGCCGCTGACCCGCCCATATTGGTCATGGACACGCCCCTTTTTCATGCCGGCAAAGTTTAAGATGGCGCTCAGAGTGGAGAGTGAGGCGTTATTAATTATTATAGTTTATTATTATTATTATTATGTAAGATGTTAAACTGTACTTGTATGACTTGTGTAAGTATATTAACTATACTGTTATCAGGAAAAGAGTTTAAAGCGGTGAGTCATAACTGATCCATCATCTTATTCACAATAATGTAAGTAATTAGCTAATGCTAATATTTCATCTTCCCTTCAAGGTGTTCGAACTAGCTACTTAATAAGCTAATTTACTTTTACACACACACACACACACACACACACACACACACACACACACACACACACACAGGGTTTGTTAGTGCCCTGTATGGTGTAGGTGTGTGTTTTGTGTGTTGGACCGCTAGGTGGCGCTCCTCCCTCATTCCAACAACTTAAACCCTTGCAATTACTGATGCTTTCTCATTCTTAATTATCCAAAAGCATCTAATATTTGAATAAATAAGGTATAAGATGTGAAGACAGGATCACTCTACAGCTGTAATCAGGTAAACCTTTACTGAGAAATTATTTATTATAAGGGATGTGTCGCTCGCGCCTCCTGCTCTCCTGCTCCGCTCCGTGTTTTTGCGCGCGCTCCTTCCCACTTTTTACCTCGAATCACTCCATCTCTCTCTCTCTCTCTCTCTCTCTCTCTCTCTCTCTCTCTCTCTCTCTCTCTCTCATTGGGTTCATTATGAGGGAAGATGGCGGCGGTGGCGCGCGCTGGATCGATGTGTCAGCGGTGGAAGCGCTTTGATCTTCAGCAGCTGCAGGTGAGCGCGCGCGACTTTCACTCCACTCTTTGTTTATTTGTTTATTTGTTTGTTTGTTTGTTTGTTTTCTTATTAATATTGTTGTTTTAAGAGGAACTACACGCTGCGCTCCTCTGTGTGTGTGTGTGTGTGTGTGTGTGTGTGTGTGTGTGTGTGTGTTAACTTTATAAATGAGCTGGTTGAACTTCACACACACATCCACACACATCCACACACACACAAACATCCACACACACACACATCCACACACATCCACACACACACACACACACACACACACACACACACACACACGGGCTCATGATGGAGGTGAATTTGGAGCTGTTCTTAGAAACCTCCTAAAGACGTCACTGTTTAAACTGTGAGTGAACTTCAGCATTTTAAATATATTTTATTACATTTCTTTGTTGATATTTGAATATTAAATTGTTTACTTGTTTACTGTTTATGTAGTTTATGCAGATTTTGTTGATATGACATTGTTAACATTGGGTGTGAGAAAGGCTTCTTCTTCTTCTTCTTCTTAATAATAATAATAATAATAATAATATGATGATGATGATGATGATGATGATGATCCAGGTCTATTGCGTTATTGTTTTTCATATTAAATTATCACTATATTTTTTTTTAAAACACTTTTTTTTATTCAGGCTGTGTGTGTGTGTGTGTGTGTGTGTGTGTGTGGTTTATTAACGTAGTGTAGCTGTTATAGATTAATAATTAATTCTACAGTAAAGTTGGTGTTAATTATTGAATGTTAAGATGTTGATAATTTTCTGAAACACTGCTTCCAGCTGACGCTGCACTTTTACACCACGCCTGAGTAAATAATAAATAAATAATAAATAAATAAACCGTTTCTTGTCACTAAGCTGATGTTTAACTCAGGAATTTGTAAAAGTTCATGGAGCTGCGCTGAGCTCAGATCTGATCCATGCGTTTAGCGTTAGTGACATTGTTTATTCGTTATATTATCATATTAAAAGGTACGAGACGCCCTGATGTTAGCTTGTGTGTGTGAGGATTCGCATTAATCTGAGGATCATTCAGTAATTTAGCTAAAAACTTTTATCTACGAACATAACCTAGTCATGTTAGCATGCTAATCTAGGGTTTTATTTTATATTAGTGGTTTTAATCAGTGCTGATAAACCTGGATATATAACACACACACACACACACACACACACACACACAC
>CM040991.1:375520-396398 GCA_022985145.1 Pangasius djambal
AAGGTGAGAAGGTGAGAATCCTACCGGCTCCTGAGCCGAGCCGCAGCCTGACCTCCGCCATCACGGCTGCAGAGTCCCGAATCACCCCCTGCGCCCTACATGCGCCCTACATGCGCCCTACCGAGGGCACTGAGTGCCGAGGAGAAGGACTCAGGCAGCCTATCTAGTGCCCTCTGTGTCCAACGTGAACCTGGCTCAGGGTTCAGCCCAGAAAAACTTGGCTTTACTTCCGGTGACAAAAAAACGACCAATCAAAACAGCACTTGGTGTGAAACTGTAACCAATCAGGTTCGAGGATGAATGTCTGCGTCACGGATTGGGTAGACGGCGGTGTTGTTTTGGTGTTTGACATTTTTTTTTACATTTAGCAGCAGAAGATGTAATGTTTTATTCATCAGTTCAGATAAGAAGATCAGATAAAAAATAATTATAATAATTAAATGTAGTAAATATTCTAATAATAATAATAATAATAATAATAGCTGTGATGAGGTCTAACATCCTCATCATTAATTAATTAAATATTTATTTAATTGATTAATTGATTTTTAATCTCTGCCCACTTTATTTCATGATAACTTGAATCTTTAGCCACGCTTTGGCACAAATCGGAAACTTTATGTGTGTAACTGTTTTTTTTTTTTTTTAACAAAGAGGGTTAAGGGGCGTGGCCTAAGGGGGTGTTGGTGGAGGGGGCGTGGCCTGTTGTGTCTGAGGAGGTCGCAGCTGGAGCGTGATGTGAGGAAGAAACTGTGTGTGTCTCTGTCTTTCTGTCTCTTTCTCTTTGTGTGTTTGTCTCTCCACGGTGACATTCCGGACTAAACCCCGCCACACACACACACACACACACACACACACATCCGGTTCCAGTCGGGTTCTTTAGTGTGCATGCAGCAGAATGGAGCAGGCGAGACGCCGAATGGAGACGCAGGACAGCTCTCCTTCAGCACCTCCAGCTCGGCTGGTTTGCTGCCTGCTGCCTCTTCATCATCAGCATCATCATCAACATCATCATCACGGCTGAGGAGGCTCACTCAGGAGGGCCGCGGAGTTCCTCCTCAGCCCACAGTCATGGTCGTGTTCTCGGCTGCGAGGGACAGCGAGCCAGCAGGAGATTCCGCCATGTCCAGGTCCGAGGAGGAGAAACGCAAAGCAGCCATTTCCACTCCGAACAGAAGCTTACCCAAATCCCTGCGCACCTTGAACGCACCCCAGGAGGTAACCAGGCCTGCGTCATGGCTTATTTATTTACTTATTTACTTATTTACTTATTTATTTATTACCACAGCACTACTGAGGTGGTGTAACATATAAGCCTAATGTGTATTGTTCTCCTTTACACAAGTGTCACGTTTGTTTATTTATTTATTTATTTATTATAACTCTTAATTCATTTGCTACGTGTCAGTGTTTTCAAAGCCCTGGACGTTGGCGTTCTCTTCCTGTTTACGTGAATTCGAAGTCTGATTGGTGCGTCATGGCACGCGCAGGACAAGCGGCGCCTCTGATTGGCTGTTCTCACTCCTGGGCTTTAACCCTGATTAATGAATCATGTTTAGGAAAAAATCCACTCTTAATAAAGATGTCTGTAAACAGCAAAGACACTGGGATGAACATACTGCTGTAATGTCCTTCAGTCTAATCTGCTCCTTTTAAAGCCACACATCACTCCTTAAAAGACTAATTATTATTTTTTATTCATCTGTGGGTGAAACCCAGTCTGTTTACTGTAGTACAGTTTCCTTAAACAATGCAAATGAGGCAGTGGATCATTACAATGCACACACTTTCACATCCAAGTATCATGTTACATGGGATCTGTGTCAGGTGCGAACTTCTCATAGAGACCTTTCACAGATAAAAAGTCAGATATTTAAATAAATGCTGATGCCAGGGCTTTAAAGCGTTTAACCCGGGGTGTGCGTCTCCTAAATCAGCAACTTGGCTTGTTTAGAAAAATTTTGAAAAAATAGATAATAAACATAACAGCAGTAATTAACAAAAATCCCAGGAAACAATTAATGCTTCAGGATGAGTCATTACACCGTATAAGGGACGTGGACTACACGACGTTATATTTCAAGAAATAAGTGTTTCAACATTAGCTTGTTTGTTTTGTTTTTTAAATGGAAATATATAATAACATTTCTCTAGGAGTTGTAGCATGGTATTGCTTGATATTGCAGCAAATCTGATGAATCATCTGATGAATCCAGGTTTCAGTGATGCTGATCTGAATATTAATATTAATAATTAATATAGATGAATCCGTCTGCTGTAGTTTCCCGAGGTGATTCCTCTGAACGTAGGAGGGACGTACTTCACCACACGTCTGTCCACGCTGCGCCGGTACGAGGACACCATGCTGGCCGCCATGTTCAGCGGACGCCATCACATTCCCCGAGACGCTGAGGGACGATACTTCATCGACCGAGACGGAGCTTATTTTGGGTGAGATCATATGATTGTGTTACAGCGAGACCTTCTGCAATTCTGTGCTGGTTACTACTTATTTATCACACACACACACACACACACACACACACACACACACACACACACATCACTGTGTGTGCGCTACTAGGGACTTCAGACTGCACATGGATATATATAGAAACATAACTGAATTATTCATCAAATAGAGAACAAAGAGTAAAATGCAGGATTGGTTTGATGACAAACCTGATTAACGTAGATCCTCCTTCTTGTTTGTCATTTGAAACACGTTGTTCTTCATCATCATAGTCTTCCTTCCACATCCCATAATAGTTATTTTTCTCTCTCTTACCTGTCTACCAGAGAAAAGGGAGCTCAGAACTGCAAGATTCCTCTATTGCTCATATCTCCGCTGTGTGATGAGAGTATAAAGCAAGTCTCTTGGCAGGCTAACACACACACACACTCACACACACACACACACACTCACACACACACACTCACACTCACACTCACACACACTCACACACTCACACACACACACACACACGTCCTTGAGAATGGGACCTTCTTCTCATGCGAGCATAAAACCACATTTGAGCAGATACAGTTCACATCATGGAAAAGATATACGTTTATAAAAATCACCATAGTACATTAGTGCTGTCATTATGAACGTGTGTGTGTGTGTGTGTGTGTGTGTGTGTGTGTGTTTTTTTCCTGAGTACAGGGACATCCTGAACTTCCTGCGTGAGGGTGAGCTTCCTCAGAGGGACCGGGTTCGGGCCGTACACAGAGAGGCTCAGTATTACTCCATCGGGCCGCTGTTAGAGAGTCTGGAGGACAGACAGCCTCTGACCGGGGAGAAGGTCCGCCAGGCGTTCCTCGACCTCCTGCCTTATTATAAAGGTGTCTCTCTCTCTCTCTCTCTCTCTCTCTCTCTCTCACACACACACACACACACACACACACACACACACAGGTGTAAACGCTCACACAAAGAGCTGTGTGTAATGTCCTTAAATCATTCATATGAATAAAATTATTTAACACATTTTTACATTAAACTGATATGAGAAATTCCTGTGGTAAATACTGAGATAATAATAAATAATAAATCCTGCTGCACACACACACACACACACATATATATATAAAACTGGATAGTAATCTGTGTAATGTTCAGTCTTCTGATTTGGTGTGTGTATTTTACTGGATGGATATTGATGTGATATGGACGTAGCTGTGAAATTTATTACTGTATGAAACGACTAAAACAGAAATAAAGGATAAAACATGAAGCTGCTCTGCACTTACTCTGACTTCAGCTTCACTCGGAACATTAAATAAGAAGAGCTATAAAATACGGAACGTTTTTCCTTCATGATATCAATCCTTCCACATTTTTGATTTGCGCTCTTCTGAATTATTTTCTCCTCTAAAAGGTCTTGGTTGTGTTTGTCCCTCAGAGAATCTGGAGCGCATCGTGGAGATAGCGAAGCTGCGAGCCATGCAGAGGAAGGCTCGCTTCGCCAAGCTGAAGATCTGCGTGTATAAGGAGGAGATGCCGATCACGCCGTACGAGCGTCCGCTCTTCAACTCGCTGCGCTTCGAGCGCTCCGAGAGCGAGGCCAAGCTGTTCGAGCACCACTGCGAGGTGGACGTGTCGTTCGGGCCGTGGGAGGCCGTGGCCGACGTGTACGACCTGCTGCACTGCATCGTCAGCGACCTGGCCGAGCGCGGCATCACCGTCGACCAGCAGTGCATCGGAGTGTGTGACAAACACCTCATCAACCACTACTACTGCAAGAGGCCCATCTACGAGTTCAAGATCACCTGGTGGTGAAGGAATGGGTTCTGCTTCTGGTCAGAGAGTTTAGGACGGTGGTCCAGGTTCCTTTGGGAGATTGGAAGCGGGTCGTGTCTGTAGCACTAAACCTAAACTATTTACACATTTAAGATCATGCAGTGGTGAAGAACGGGTACTGAAACAGGACCAGGTCCTTTCAGGAGCCTTCAGTTACTGTAGCAGGTCCAGGTTCCTCTAAGAGCTTGCATGAGGGCAGCAAACCTGACGCTGACGCTAATGCTACCGATGTCGCTAATCCATCTGCGCTTAAGATCACTTAGTGAACTACATTTATATTTTTTAGGGCGAGAAGGTTACAGTTCTAACTTTCATCCAGATGCATTGAAGATCTCTTGCTGGAGTGTGTGTGTGAGGAATTCACGCAAGAATGTTCAGGAAGTCTGTCTGTGAGCTTCAGATCACTCAACACTAAATACTTATACTCATCGGAACGGGTTCGGATCCTCAGAGAGCTTTAAGATCGCTTAATGATGAAGGGAGCTTGAGGTTCTTTTAGGAGAACATTCAGGATCAGGAACATTAAAGATCATATCATTAAGCACTTCCACTAGTCCACTGCTAAGCTCCCTTGGCTGAAGGACAGACAGTAGTTGTTAGAACAGGCCCGGGTGTGTAAGGATCTCGCAGGAAGCTCGGTGTTTTCAGCATCGCTTGTCGTTGTTCTGGTTCTTGTCGGATTCTTCCTGAGCGGTGTTCGTCATGAGCAAGTGCTGGTTCTGTGGAAGCTGTTTGGTTTGTAAGCGCCGGTGTCGTGTCCTCTGTGAGTGTTGTTGTGTCTCGCTGCAGTGTGTATGTGTGTGTGTGTGTGAGACTCTCGACTCATCAACTGGAATCATGCTGCGTTCTTTGTGCTTTTCATCTCAACCTGTCGTCCAGATATTTGGACGAATGCAAGACCACATGTGGGCTGTTTCCTTATTTCATTGTAGGTGTTGTGAAGAATTCAGTCTTTATGACGCAGTGATAAAAATAACTCCATCTTCAGATAAGCTACAGAACTTTATTAATAACGTGTAGTTTCTCTCGCTCGATATGCAGCGGCTGATACTTTGTTCAGGTGTGGAAGGTGTAACGTGTTTCTGCTAAGTCTGCCTAACATTCATTAAACAATAAACTGTGAGCTGTAGTGTGTGTGTGTGTGTGTGTGTGTGTGTGTGTGGTAAGCAACGCTGCACTGAACTGACTGTTAGTGTCTTTTCTGTCACTGAGACACGTTCCTCTTCCCTCTGTAGCGCTCAGCTCTGACATTTCAGGCTACAGGATCAGCTCAGCTGTAGCCGGATGATCTCGCTGTAACGAATCCATGTTGTTTTGGTGTATTTTTTATTTCTGTGTGAGGGCTGTGAGGCTGGTGAAGCTGCATGAGCTCTCAGGATAAGCGGCAGTTTTGTTGTCTGTTTAACTCGATGCAGTTTTCTGTAACTCTGCTGCTCTCCAGTGTAAATGAACCGAACCTCATGTTTGTACTGCTTCATTGTGCTGATAATAAACTCTGTATATTTTGCCATTTCTATGAAGAACATGTGAATCTGTTGTGGGAAAACCTGATAAATCCGTGTAGAGGAGTGAGGAGGGGGGCATTTACTTTCGCAAGCTTCAGGACTGACTGTCACAAAACTAGCATATTTCTGGAGATTTGCGGTTTATCTCCAGTCTTTTTTTTTTTGACTGATTTTAGTGCTCTGAAGAAACACACTGCACTCAGCTCACATGAGAAGACTTCCCACATTCCGACTGGGAATTCCAGCATTCCAGCAGTTCATTTCATGTGGGAATTATGAGTCTGGGTAACTTTCTGACAGCAACAATTTCTCCGACCAAACTACTGAAAAACATGCCATGTTTCCCAAACAAAAAAGTTCAGTTTGAATTTAAAGTTCTTTATTGGCATGATTGCATCGACATAGAAAAGAAAGAAGAATTAAAAAATAAAAATAAAGTGACAAAATGCAAGGTGCCAGTCTAGGACAAATGTATAAGGGTTACAATAATTATGTACATATACACCATAAAATAATTTAGAAATAAATTAGGAATAGAGTAAATAAGATGCATGATGAGTGTGTACAATCATAATGAATTCCAGCTGATCAGTTTCCCCTGGTTAATAATCAGGTTTCATAAATTTTATTAATATTTATCTGTTAAACACAGCTATAAAATCTACAGCTACACGTTTTATCTAATAAGTGAAATGTCTGAGTGTGAACGCTTTCAGGTTAGACTCGGAATAACGGAAAGGTTTTCACGTCCATCTTCCGGAATTCTCCTGCATGGTGTGAATGCAGCATTAGTGTGTGTGTGTGTGTGTGTGAAATGTTCAGTGTCAGAATATGGCATATTGCAAACATTCACAATCAACTTCAGTGAAACAGGATTCAATCTGTGCTCGTGCTTTTCCTGATCAACTGCCAACAATAAAGGTAAGAATCAGAAAACCAGTTAAACATAAAACTTAAAAATAGTGTGTTATCAAATCTAAATAACAACAAAAAATATATAAAAAACCCAAAAATAATGAGATCAACTTTTGCCACGGTCATATAAAGGCTTGTAGCAGTTATATCATCACGTTTTAATTATAAACTCTGACTCACTGACTGTCTTTATTACAAAACCTCGGCCTTTTCATAATTATTTATTTTAAAGACGTATAAAGAAGTGAGGTGACGTCAAATGTGTCAAATAAAATAGAGGAGCGTGTAACGTTAAAAAATATTCACTGAGTCCAAATACATACATCATCACATCACACAGACAAAGTGCTGAGTCTTAACGCAGGTTATTTATTCCATATTTATTTATCATTTATTATATATTTATTATATACAACAGATACAATTATATGTTAGTGTAAAAGGCAGATTTATACATTCTTCACTACAGAGAGGATTTAAACAGAAATATCAGCATCACAGTTTCAGAATAAAATAATAAAGAAGTACTTTTGAAAAGAAAGGAAACGAAATACAATAAAAAACGAATTAATTTAGAAGGAACTTATAATATCAGCCTGACAGTAATAAGAGATCATTAAAATATACTGCTAAAGAAATGAAATTAGAGTTTAATTTTAAACATTTTAGATGAAGTGTGAAAACTTGCTCGTGTGTGTAAAATATTTTGAAAAGAAAAATAAGAAAAAAAAGAAAAAATGAACTGCAGACTGAGAGCACTGTTAGTATCAGTGTAATAAAAAAAACATAAATATAAAAATTTATAAAAATTCCATTTGACTGTGGTTTTAAGTTTGACCTGAAAAAAAAAAAAACATCTCCTGCACATATTTAATGTTATGAATATGAACTGTGTTTTTGTGAAGAAGGTGACTGTGCGACTGACAGCTGGCAGCGTCGCGCAGATATGACGTCACTGTGCGATTGCGCCAGCCTGGGGACGTGTTGCTGTCGCTGATCAGGTCTGTCACTGTTTCGTCCTTTATAACCAAACAACTGCGTATTTTCTTTAAATGATCTGACAGTTTGGGTGTTAATGCTTTCGCTGTAGCTTGTGTGTGTGTGTGTGTGTGTGTGTGTGTGTGTGTGTGTGTGTGTGCGCGTGCTAACGCTAACTAGCTTGTACACAGGGATCATGAGCAGTAAACAGCTGCAGTTTTCTACACTTCACACTCGCTTTATTCCGCTGCAGAGTTCAGTATAAAACTCCTCACCCTGAGTTGTGTCTTTTACACTCATGACGTCTTAAATGCCTTTAACTCTTGTTTCTCATGCCACCTCTGATGACCTTGTTATTAAATAAACTGAATTAATTATTAAATGACCTGAATTAGTTATTAAACTGGATTAGTTATTAAACTGAATTAGTTATTAAACTGCTTTAGTTATTAAACTGAATTAGTTATGAAATGAACTGGATTAACTCTTTTCACCAGAAGATAAAAACTGGAATTTGTGCCTGTTCTGGTTGCGCCTGCGTTCAGCACTGAACACGTTTTAAGAATGTGAGAATTTGCACACATTTTTCAGAAGTAATTCTTTTTTTCCACTTAGCCTACTAGGTTTAAATGTTATGATTTTATTATGGCAGTTGCATACGGTGTCTTACTCAAATAAGCTTTAGTTGTGCTGTCTGTTTTTATCTCTGTACCAGCGTTATTGTGGAGAGAGGTGAATTGTTTGCCAAGAGTCACGATACTCTACACACAGAAACCCAACAGCGTCCTGACTAATCTTACAACAGACTTGTGGCGATAAAGTAAATCTTTTGTTTGTACTGATTGAAAATAAGTTGATTTCCATTCCGCTGGCGGAAAGATAGAAAGGGTTAAATAAACTGGATTAGTTATTAAATAAAACTGAATTAGAGTTTTATCTCTCAGGATGATGGCGTTGGAGTGAAGCGCTGTGTGACCCAAAGCTGCACCGCGCCGTCACAAGTTTCCTAATGACTTTACTTCCTCGTTTTTTTTCCGCTGATTGGTTAAATAAAGCCGTTCTGCAGCTCCGGATCTGCGCCGGGATTTTCATGCAGTTTCAGCAAATGTTTTAGAAAGAACTACAGACTCGTGTAAAGCTTTATTCTCTTTATTCTCTTTATTCTCTGCACAGAAACTGAAACTAGAAAGCCAGTGAAGTTTAAAAAAATGTTCTGGAAAGATCTGTAACTTTTCAGGAACTCAGGTCAGGACAGGAACTCGATGTTAAAGTGGTGTGTGTGTGTGTGTGTGTGTGTGTGTGTGTGTGTGTGTGTTTTATCTCCTGCACTTATGATGTTTGCTCTGACCTGCAGTATTTTCTTCATATCTGATCTCCTGCTCTCGCCCACATGAAAGTAAAAAGTAAAAATGCTCGCTCTTTGTTGAGGTCCTGTTCCTGATGTACACCTCACTGTATTTATTCCTCTGTATGTGTGTGTGTGTGTGTGTGTGTGTTGTGTGTTGTAGACGTGATGAGTCAGCGGTCCGAGCGGCGAGGGATCCACGTGGACCAGTCCGAGCTGCTGTGTAAGAAAGGATGCGGTTACTATGGTAACGCGGCGTGGCAGGGGCTGTGCTCTAAGTGCTGGAGGGAGGAGTACCAGCGCGCGCGACAGAAACAGATCCAGGAGGACTGGGAACTTGCCGAGAAGTGAGCGAGATTCAAATCTGAGCAGATCACCCTGTTATTAGTGATCATTTAATTTCTTTATCACTGAGAGTCATTGCACTGTTTACGTAACTGTGTGAGGTCTTCCTGTCACGCGTCTGTCATCGCGCGCACACACACACACACACACACACACACACACACACACACACACACCGCAGGGGTTCTACCTGGCTGTGTTTATCCTGTTAAACCCTGACCACAGAGTTCTTTTTCTCCCTTTCAGGTTACAGAGGGAGGAGGACGCAGCGTACGCCAGCAGTCATGGCTCTCAGTCTCAGCCCTCTCTCACTCCCTTCTCCAAGTTTGAGGAGAAAAAGACCAACGAGAAAACGCGCAAAGTGACCACGGTGAAGAAGTTCTTCAGCCCGTCATCACGCAGCACCACGAAGAAAGGTACGTAAACTGTCACGCTTTCGACCAGCACGACTGAGGGAGGGGCTGTGAGTGACGGACATGTCTGTCTCTCTGTCTCTCTCTCTCTCTCTCCCTCTGTCTCTCTGTCTCCCTCTCTCTCTCTGTCTGTCTCTCTGTCTCTCTCTCTCTCTCTCTCTCTCTCTCTGTCTCTCTCTCTCTGTCTCTCTCTCTCTCTCTCTCTCTCTCTCTCTGTCTCTCTCTCTCTCTCTGTCTCTCTCTGTCTCTCTCTCTGTATCTCTCTCTCTCTCTCTGTCTCTCTCTCTGTCTCTCTCTGTGGTGAGGAATGTAAGTGTTGCAGCATCATCAGTAAATAAGAACAAATTAAATAAATAATTAATTGTGATTAAAAATAAAACCGTGAATGAAAACCAGGAAATCAAGTACAAATATGCAGCAGGTAATAAAATAAAAAATGATAAAATGCTCATGTGATGACGATTGGCTTATCTTTTCTCATTTTAAAATTAAAATAATCACAACATGTTTAAAGGTTTTCTGTAGATGTGAATAATTATCCTTTCTGTGTGGACCTTTCATTTCTTTTTATTCTTTTAATAAAAGATACAAAGACAGGATTCGGTACAATGCAATAGATAAGAAGGTAAAATGAAGTCAGTGCATGAGGTTAAACAGATAAATCAAATAATAAGAGGTGAAGAATAATGACAGTGAAAAATGCGGAATATGCAAATTAGAACACGCCCCTAAAGTGTGTGTGTGTGTGTGTGTGTGTGTGTGTGTGTTTCCTCACCCTGTGCCCCGCCCCCGTTCACGCATCACTTCCTCTTCTCATCACGTCGTTTGTTTAGATCTGATTTAATTAAAGTTTGAACACGGAGGTGTGAAATGACGCAGAAACTCTTAATCTTTTCATCATCAGTGTTTCATTTCATCTGTTATTATTTTCTCTGTTAATTACTGATTATTCAGTTTGTTCATTATGTTTTGTTTTAATGTCCATCATCACCACATCACCTGCTCTCTCTCTCTCTCTCTCTCTCTCTCTCTCTCCATCCTCTATATCTCATCTCTCTCTCTCCATCCTCTATATCTCATCTCTCTCTCTCTCTCTCCATCCTCTATATCTCATCTCTCTCTCTCTCCATCCATCCTCTATATCTCATCTCTCTCTCTCTCTCTCTCTATCCTCTATATCTCATCTCTCTCTCTCCACCCTCTATATCTCATCTCTCTCTCTCCATCCTCTATATCTCATCTCTCTCTCTCCATCCTCTATATCTCATCTCTCTCTCTCCACCCTCTATATCTCATCTCTCTCTCTCCACCCTCTATATCTCATCTCTCTTTCTCCATCCTCTATATCTCATCTCTCTCTCTCTCCATCCATCCTCTATATCTCATCTCTCTCTCTCTCCATCCTCCATATCCCATCGCACCCTCACTCTCACTCTCACTCTCTCTCTCACTCTCTCTCTCTCTCTCCATCCTCTATATCCCATCTCTCTCTCTCCCTCCATCCTCCGTATCCCATCGCTCTATCTCTCTCACTCTCTCTCTCTCTCTCTCTCTCTCTCTCTCTTTCCCCTTCCCTTCTGTTTATACATTTCTCTCTCTCTGTACCTCTTCTCTTCCTATGCTCCTTTCTCCTTATTTCTTTTCTCTTTTTTTTTTTTTTTCCCCTTTCTCTTCAATCTCTTCTTCATTCTCGTTGCTACTCCTCCCTTTGCCCCGCCCCCTTTGCTCACTCTGGGTGTGTCCTGGTGTCCCTCAGAGAAAGAGAGGGATGAGGAGAGAGAGAAAGAGAGAGAGAGGGAGAGGGAGAGAGGAGAGAAGGTGCAGGGCAGGAGGGAGAGTCACGGAGAGACGCTGCTGCGAGATCTGAAGGGTATTTTTACACACTCGTGGGAGATCGGCTCTCCGACTGAAGGTAACCGGAGAGGCCGTGGCCACGCCCCCTTCCCTTCAGACAACACTCCTGAGTGCTGTTCACTTAACACCACTTAACACCACTTAACACCACTTAACACCACTTAACACCACTTAACACCACTTATCACGACCCTCTCGCTTTCCCAGAACCACCGCACGCAGCGGGAACGCGATGTGAAGTGAGTAGCGCTGAAGCTGTTGGTTTACAGTGGTTTTGGGAAACCGACAGGAAGTGCCGTGTCTCCTGACTTCCTGTGTGAAGTGTGTAAAACTAGCTGGATTCAAAACTGTACTTCTTCCTTAAAGGTAGATTGTGTGATGCACAGCAGCTAAAACTGTAGAGAAGCTCTAGATTCTCTAAAAACCATGATGCTCAGTCTGAGGCCCCGCAGGACGCCAACGCGAGACGCGCAAGATTTCTGCCATTAATGATGAAAAATAGAACAAAATGGTGAGAGTAGATGTAGATCGTGCTTTTTTCCGCTTTTAGCTGCTGACCATCAGCCTGTTTACTGTCTCAGTTTACTCTGCGTGTGTGTGTGTGTGTGTGTGTGTGTGTGTGTGTAATCATATAATAACACATGTAATGTGTCGCTCCGTTCGTTTGTGTGTCTTTGCGTCCCATCATCATGTTTGTGATGGACAGCTCTGGTTTCCAGGCTCAGAGGTGGGTGTGTGATGTAAATAGAATATTAAAAAAAATAAAGAATAAACGCAACAATAATAATAATAAAATATAAAAGTAAATAAAGTGTGGGTGGGGGGAGAGGCGGGGGGTGTGTCTTGGGTATGTAATATATGCGTGTTTATGTGTGTTATGTTTCTAATTTAGAATTATTCACAGCAGGAGATTTTGTGATCGTGAATCTTTTTGTAGTAATTTTAGATTTCAGGATCAAATACACCGACATGTGGCCTTCTTCCAAGTGTGTGTGTGTGTGTGTGTGTGTGTGTCCCAGAGAGCCACGAGGCGAAGTCCCACAGTCCGTCGTTTGTGCGTCAGTCGAGTGTGGAGACGGATCAGGTGTCGAGGGAGTTTGTGGATTTCCTGAAGAGTCTGAAACCGGGACGAGAAATTCACAAACAGAGCCGAGCCTTCGTGGAGAGCATGGGAAATAAAAAGGTGTGTGTGTGTGTGTGTGTGTGTGTGTGTGTGTGTGTGTGTGTGTGTGTGTGTGTGTGTGGAACGCTAGCCACCAGTGTTACCGTTTATCCTGGTCATTTCCTGATTAACAGTCTGCAGGGGGAGGAATGTAAAGGCCAGGGGACTGCATGGAGCTGTAAAATGAAGATGATTGGATAATGGACCTGGAAGCTGCTTGTTAAAACCCATGTGTTGATGTTGCAGGACCTCGGCGCTGACGAGCTCTCCGAGTGTGTGCAGGATTTCTACCAGAACATGTCTGACCGTCTCCTCACTCACTTTAAAGGTAAACAGTTATACAGGAAGTGTGTGTGTGTGTGTGTGTGTGTGTACTTATGGATAGAGACTTCTGTAAGTCTGCTATAAACGTAAACGTATATGTTATTCTCCTTTTTTAGGTTCCTCCGAGAAGGTGGAGCGAGTGATGGACCAGGTGGAGAAGTACATCATGACCCGCCTCTATAAGAGCGTGTTCTGTCCTGAGACCACTGACGATGAGAAGAAAGATCTGACTACGCAGCACAGGATCCGGTGAGAGCAACGTCACGCGCTTCTGCGTTTACATCACACGGCCATGATGGTGATGATGATGGTGGTGGTGATGATGGTATTGATGATGGTGGTGATGAAGGTGCTGGCGATGATGATGGTGGTGATGGCGATGATGATGATGATGATGATGGTGGTGGTGGTGGTGGTGGTGGTGATGGTGGTGATGGTGGTGATGGTGATGAAGGTGATGGCGATGATGATGATGATGGTGTTTGGTTTTCAGGGCGTTACACTGGGTGACCATCCAGATGCTGTGTGTTCCTGTGGATGAAGAAATTCCAGAAGCAGCTGATAGTGTAGTGAAGGCCATTACAGGTTATTATTATAATCATTAGTATTATTTAATTAATTAATTGCAGTATATAATTAATTTAATTTATATTATACATTATATATTATATTCTTCTGATTATATTAATTAAATAGTAATTATATTTATTCTTATTTTGTTACAACATTAGTAGTAGTATCACGATTATTATTTTAAATTATTATTACTCCTGTTATAGATGTGTACAATAAATGAAATAAAAATACATTAGATAAATATATATTTTATAAAGTACATACCACAAAATACTATAAAAAATGATAATAAAATGACTGTAAAATGACTGTATGCCAGCGGAAATAAAATATTTATTAGAAGTGTTATAAATATTTTGAAACTTTGGGAATTTTTCTCCGTTTATTCCAGACAGACGGAGATCACGAGAGATAAATATAAAGTTATTAGGAGTTTGTGTTCTTGTTGTGAAAACAGATCCTTATTTTTAATCTTGTAATGTGATAATTATCTTTGCTGAAGATATAATCGAGATGGACTCTAAGCGTGTGCCGAGAGACAAGCTGGCCTGCATCACCAGCTGCAGCAAGCACATCTTCAACGCCATCAAGGTGACGAAGAAGGAGCCGGCGTCGGCCGACGATTTCCTGCCCACGCTCATTTACATCGTGCTGAAGGCCAACCCGCCGCGCCTGCAGTCCAACATCCAGTACATCACACGCTTCTGCAACCCGAGCCGGCTGATGAGCGGAGAGGACGGCTACTACTTCACCAACCTGGTGAGGACTCGGGGGGGTGTGTGTGTGTGTGTGTGTGTGTGTGTGTGTGTGTACAGTGACTTCTCCACTGTTTCATTCCTCTAAAAACACTTCATTTGTCATGTAAAATCTCTTCCCCAGACATTTCAGCGTTACGCAAATTAGTCATGATGTCATCGCGCCGATTGTGTTGTGTTGTTTTTATGTTAAAAAGAAATGAATCCATTTTTTAAAGTCGATTTACTTAAAGAAAATTTCATGTGCTGCATAAAATCACCCAGAATAATTTTATAGTCAGAAATGAAAGAGGTGCCAATACTTTTAGTTTCTGAATACAAATATAAAACAAGCTGAACGCACACACACACGCACGCACACACACACACACACACACACACACACCTGTCACTTCCTAAAGCTGCTCCTAAATCCGTTGGCATAGATCCATTTGATTGGTCTGTGGCGTTTACCTGATGACATCATGACTCATTTGCATAACATGGAATAAATTAACACTGCAGTTGTAATTGCTGTTTGTGTAACTCCGCCCCTTCCCCCAGTGTTGTGCGGTGGCGTTTATCGAGAAGCTGGACGCTCACTCCCTCAACCTGAGCGTGGAGGATTTCGAGCGTCACATGTGCGGCGGCGGCAGCGGCGGTGACGTTTCCCCGCGCAGGAGACCCGAGTCGTTGTCCCCGTGGCCACTCGAGCTGCTCTCGGCTCTGCAGGAACGTCAGCAGCAGGTTCTGGAGGAGGCGCGGGATCTGCAGGCCGAGCTCCAGCGCTGGCAGGAGGGCGTGGCCCGCGAGGTGCAGGACATCCTCGACAAATACCCACTGGAGATCAAGAGGCACGCGGCGCACGCCATCGACTCTGAGAACGAGGAGAACGACAGGCTGCCTCCGCCTCTGCAGCCTCAAGTGTTCGCCGGATAGAAACCCTGACGAGTCAGAATGAGTCAGTGTGTGTTAGAGTGAGTCAGGGTGAGTTATTGTTAGTCAGTGAGAGACAGAATGAGTCAGGGTGAGTGAGTCAGTGTGAGTGAGTCACTGTGAATCAGTCTGTGCGTCTGAGTCTGAGTGAATGAGTGAGTCAGAGTGAGTTAGAATGAATCAGTGTGAATGAGTCAGTGTGAGTCAGAGTCTGAGTGACTCATTGAGAGTCAGAGTGTCAGCTTGAGGCAGAGTGAGTCGAAGTGAGTCAGTGTGAGTCAGTGTGAATCAGTGTGAGGCAGAGTGAGTCAGTCGATATCAGAATAACACTACTGCGTATTTAAACTGAAGTAATGACGGAGAATCTTCGCCTACAGTTGCGGGTTTTTCGGAAAACGTGACTCGCTGCTGAGTTTTAAACCAGAATCTTCACTGAGTTTTGTGTTTTAACAGAAACGATGCTGCGACTCGAGTCCTGAACAGAAGGACGCGCCGTTTATTGAAGTTTCCTCTCTTTCACTCTACAGCCCCCAATTTCTGTTTTTAGGACGTATGATGCTGACCAAGTTCTGATCTGTACTTCTGTGTGCAAGAATCTGTGACCATGTCCACACACACACACACACACACACACACACACACACACACACACACACACACACACACACACACACACACACACACACACACACACACACAGAGAATTGTAATATAAACATGTGTGCACTAGGGGGCAGTGTGGCACCAACCAAACCACAGTGTACAGAAAGGCGTGACATTAATTACTGTACAACCCAGAGCTGTAATCGATTAGGAGTGATGATGATGATGATGATGATGTTGATCTTTCTGCGTTTGTGACTCTCTTATGAGTCCTGAAATCGTGACCACTTCACTCAGGAGACTCCAGGTGCATTTAAAAGATTTAAAGTTTTTTTTTGTTTTGTTTTTTTTACCTCCTGAGCTTTTAGTTTGTACTGACACGTGAGTGTAGAAGAACACGTGAGTTTATCAGCGTACATTTCACTTTTAGGGCAAATGGTGCTGCCTAACGAGGGCCTCATGTTTATTGGAACACGACCCATCTCTTTTAACCACAGGTTACTTTCCTGTGATTTCGTTTCTGCAGTCATTTCAGCTCCATTCCGTCACTGATCATGGAGATTTCCTTCCCAGACTTCGACTTGTGCCCCGAGTGTGCACTCGTGAGGGGAGGAGTGTGTGTTCGAGCTGAAGACACTCGACTCCATGAGGAAGAACGTAACCGGAGAAATAAAACCTGAATGTGGTTTCGCTCACCATCACGTGAGAGCGACGCAGTGAGACCTGGTGCGCTGTTAATACGCGGGTGCTGTGCTATAACCACCGTACACCACTACATAGTGCGTAATTAACACATTACTACGTATTATTAACTCTTACGAACATTTACGTCTGACACGTCCACTTCTCATTTTCATCTAAAGCTCATCTGATGAATTATTCATGAACCGGCTCTTAAGATGACCAGATGATTGAACCGTGGAGATGAAGTGAAATAGATATGTGCTTTAGTATCAAACTACATTTAAACTACTCTGCAGGTGACTTTATACACACACACACACACACACACACTGCATTAACGTTGCCTACTTTTAAAGGGCATTTGCTTGAAATTATGAAAGAAATTTCCATAAGATGTATAACGTCAGGACTGACCTGCTTATGGTACATTGTAAAAATGTTCATTTAAATGGTCTTAATTTTTTTCATCTTAACATTAACATACTGTACAGTGGTGTGATAATCGTTTATAAATTATTCTGCGATAGTTAACTGTACATGCTTTAGGATAGGGAATATTATTATTATTATGAGATTAAACCTGGAGACAGTTGTTTGGATTTGTCACTAGCTAATTTGCATAATTTACAAAAGATCATTTATTCACAATTATTCACATAATCTCAGTGATCTTAAAAGCAATGAATTGATCACTAAAAGGTGGTAAACTCTCCCCTTACTGTGAGTGATGATGTCAGAAGCGTTTATGAAGCGTTTATGATGATGTGTTTTATAACGTGGACGTAAACACTGCATAAACACCGACTCCAGCATTTAGAGCTCATGAGGAGGAAAAGCAGCGAGTGAGATTCGTGTGAAACACTTAACGCCGGCCGTTTCAGAGCTTCGTCCTGTTGGCCGTCACTTTCAGCTCTTTCTCATTCTTCTTTGCATCGTTTTTCCATTTCATTTCACACAGCCGCACAAACACACTAACTCTAATCATGATTATAATTTATACTGGTTTTATTTATAAAGTACAGATAACTGACTGGGATGTTGTTTTGCTTTTCTGTAACTTCCTGTGAATAAATAAATAAAAAAAAAACAGAATATAAAAGCCTAACATTTTCAGCGGTGTCTGAGATTTTTTTTCTTTCTAAAATCTGAATGAAAGTGCACGCAGTCTGAACCCACAACCTGTTCACTTTACACTGCACGATTTTATCTCTGAAGATGATGCTGTTTAAGAGTTTAAGATCGGCTTGGATAAATATACTGTTCCATCGTTCAGTGTTCAGGTCTCAGCCCCTTTCAGCTTCTTGTCCTGCCCTGGGGAGTACTTCTTACACTCCTAAGCTGCTTATTTGGACAGTGTGGTGTCCGTCTGAAAGGGAATCGCTCTTATGGACGAACCAAAAAAAACATTTAAGGTTGTAGATGAAACCTTTTTTTCTTTTTTTTAAAGCTGTACTGACATACTTAACCTCGTTTCAGGAGGCACCTCTTCACGCTCAGCGGCTGTAACCTGACTGCAGATCTTTTATTTCTATAAAGTCATTTGGGATCGGCTAAAACGGTTCGGCTGACGGTTCCTCACATTCCTGCGATTCCGAGCGCCGTCCCTGCCGTGTGCTGCGTCTGGTCTCCAGGCGTTCTCACTTTAGAATATGGGTCACACCTTCTTATGAGACAAGAACAGATTTTAGAGAAATTAATGGCACCCCAGTTTTCTCTCGCTGCACTGAAGAGAGATGCAGCACATGCGAGCCCGCGAGCCCTGGGTTTTTGGACTGTGTAGTGAATTTATATGTATATTTACTACATGCTCATCAGTTTCTTCTAAACTAGTACTGACTCATTGCCTCTTTAATACACACTTAATGGGGTTAAACAGGGTTGAGAGATTGTACTACACCCATCCTGCTCTTTGTGCACTGCACGTTTGCATTTTTTTCCTGCTCTAACACACTCATTTGGCCTTCATGAAAGGTTTCCTAATAACATAATGACTTTAATTAACTGTTAGAACAAAAAATAATGCCAACATGTGCAGCATCACGTAAATCATTCAGCACCAGGAAACACTGATTTATATAGAAATATACATATAAATTCCACATTTTGGCCTGCTGTTGGAAGGCTGGTTAGGTCATGCTCCACTTTTTGGTGATCTTTATAGACTAAAATAAGGAATAGAAGTATATTTATTAGTATTTAGAGTAGGTTTTGTAACGCAATGCAGATCCAGAGGCAGGAATATAATAAGAGGTGAGCGTGTGCGCGCGCATGAGCCAGTTTCATAAAACCCCGCCTCTGAGTCACAAACGCGCTCCTGATTGGGGGATGTGAATTCTAAGCGAGCGCTGCTATTGGTTGAATCGGTTTCCCATAGCGACATGCATTGACAGCGCAAGCCGCATTTGGACGCTATGTTTTTTTTTTTTTTCTGGACGTTTAGCGTAGCATAGCATAGCGTAGCATAACGTAACATGCATTAGCTACAGAGTGGAAAGCGAAGTTTGTTTTTTGTTTTTTTTCTTTCAGTTGGTCTAATTTCATGTAGACATTCGACGCGAGCTACATTGTGAGGTAAAGTGTAACAGGTGGCTGATGTTAGCTTTGTGAAGCTAGCAGGTTAGCTAACGTTACTAGCTCCTATAATATTAGCTTGCTAACCGCTAGCGTTATTTTTCCCCCAGTAGGCTTTTGGAAGATCCCGCCCCTTGTATACGATTGGCTAACACCATTCCGCTCTTCTTGTTACGATTGGCTGATGGTTTTAATGTCATTCACTAGCTGAGCGCTGATTGGATAGAATCCCTGTGCTGGAGGATTTGTCGGAAAACGAGGGGGGAAAGAAAAATAACGCCAGGTAACAATCTAGATAATTAAGCCGTAATATTTATTAATCGAGATTTTAAACGGTTTCTGCATTTATATTATATTTTAATTCGACTCTGTGTTAAATTGTTAAAACGGATAAATCATTCTAGATAGCTATCTAAACGGATAGAGAGTGTCAAGTCCGAGCTGGAGCTGCTAGCTGAAACCTGCAATATTTAATTCTCATAAATATGTGTATATTTATATTTTATTTAATTTTTTAAAAGAATTTATATGATATTGCATGTTTGAAGCCATTTCTGATAGCAGTCAGGTTTGTTGTAATAGGAATACTGTAAATATATGCATCATTTCATTCATTCATGCAGGATATAAACTGAAGGAAAAAAAACACCTGAAAAATTAATTAAAGGAAAAAAAACAAAATAATGAAATAACATAACATAAAGATTAAAAACAAGAGATAAGATCAGGAAAGCTAGACTCAATCCCCAAACAGCTGCTAACAAATCTGGCCTTCATTCTGACCACATTAGTGTTTATTATTTTTATTACAGGTATATTGTTAGGTTTTGGACATTACAAGATGATAAGACTTCAGATTTCTGTGTATGCTGTTTTTTTTTTTTTTAAAGCTTGATTTTAAAAATAAACTGCATGCTTCTGTTCTTGTAGTTTTATGAAATCAGCTCCTGGATTTTAAAACCCAGTCGCTGTAATCGCTTCAGCTTGCAGGAAGTAAAGCTGGCAGACATGGACGAGCAGAGCGTCGAGGTACGCCATGTGCAGGGTTCAGTATTCATTCAGACCTCACTGGGAATGCAAGTGTGTGTCATGGACGGTGTCTGGTGTGTGTGTGTGTGTGTGTGTGTGAGAGTGTGTGTGTTGAATGCCTTTTTTTGTTGTTCTCTTTGGCGTAGAGTATAGCGGAGGTGTTTCGCTGCTTCATTTGTATGGAGAAGCTGCGAGATGCTCGTCTCTGCCCCCACTGCTCCAAACTCTGCTGCTTCAGCTGTATACGGGTGAACACACACACACACACACACACACACACACACACACACACACACACACACACACACACTCTGAGCTACTCTGGCTAATGATGAAGCCTCTGTTGAGCACAAGATCAATGCTGCTAAACTCTGCATTGCTCCTAACACCGAGGCGTCCCTGTTTATCTGTTTGTTTATTATTACTGAGAATTTCACCCCGTCATTCCTGTCCTGTCCTGGGGTCTGACATCCTCACGAGTCCAAAAGTATGTGCACCCCTGACCATCACACCCATATGTCCTCGTTGAACGTCCCATTCCCTCTTTGCTGCTGTAACAGCCTCCACTCTTCTGGGAAGCTTTCCACTAGATGTTGGAGCG
>CM040991.1:402877-421343 GCA_022985145.1 Pangasius djambal
AAAAAAAAAAACCCAACAGAGTCTTGGGCTGATGGTATTCCTAGTTTGTGACCTAGCAAGCCGGTATCAGGATGTATTTTTGATAGACTTCAAAGCACTATTGTAAGTCGCTCTGGATAAGGGCGTCTGCCAAATGCCGTAAATGTAAATGTAAATGTTTATTCACGGCGGCTGCTGCTGCTGCTGCTGTTTAAAGTGGCTAATTTCCTGCTGTAGACATGCAGACAGTTGAGCCTGCGCCGGAGTGCTGGCATTTAGAGCGAGTAGGCGGGACTAATTCAGCCTGAAAGGGCAGCTTTACCCAGAATTCATCTCTTCTGCACTCTGTCTAATAAAAGCACAGCTTCTCTCACTGAGCTGAAATCACTGTGTGTGTGTGTGTGTGTGTGTGTGTGTGTGTGTGTGTGTGTGTGTGTGTGTGCGCGCATTTGCACTGGAAAAGTGTTTGAGTATTTGTAGTGAGATGTCACAGTGGTGCTCCTGCCTTGAGCTAGCGGCACACACACACACACACACACACACACACAAAGCACTCTCAAACCAGATGAGACAAATGAGTCATCAGAGCTCCTGTGTCCAAATGCCTCATCTTCTCTCTCTTTTTTTCTATCTTTTTCCTCTCTCTCTCTCTCTCTCTCACACACACACACACTTCTACAGTCACGCTCACATGAACACTCTCTCTCGTTCACCCACGCACATTTCTCTTCGCACTCAGCCGGTCGATTTTGCTGCAGGACTCTTCATGTCAGCTCCGTGTTCGAGATGCCGCACTCTCTCGCTCTTCCTGTGTGATTTCCGACTGAAGCTTTTACCCCGACACGATCCCGGTCTCGAACTACCCCACGCTTTACCACTAAAAAACAAACGGCAGGTTTGGTTGAAACGCGGCGCTGCTGACCTCAGGGCCTCGGGGTCGGCTGGAGATGAGATGCGAGTAACAGAAGCTCTAGAAGTGGCACTGGAGAAGTTCACGCCTGCATTTCACCACATCTGCTCCACTAAGCAGAGAGTGTGAAAGATAATAAGTGTATTTAAATCATGACTTCATTATAGCTTAGTATCTTAGAAAAAGGTGGAAATTTAAATCTGTTAGGAGTTTGGTTCATGAAGGCATAAAATCTGAAGTCATGCTTGCTGTGCACTTAAGATTTATATCAGTAGGTACTGAAATTCACAGCATTTGACCCGGTCGTGTAAAAGAGCAGGAAACCAGGTCTCTGCTACAAACTGTAAAATCCTTTACACTAGAATTTTAGCAACCTGCTGACGTGTAACGGTGGGACTGTGGATCACTTCTTAAAAAGATCCGTCGGTTCCATGGACAGCATGTTGTCCCCGTGACCATGTGGGTGTTCTCTGGGTCTTTCAGTTTCCTCACTCCTCCAAAAAACATGTCAGTAGGCGGACTGGTGACTCCTGATTGCCCCTCGGTGTGAGTGTGTTCCTGGGATAGACTCCAAATCCACCGAGACCCTGACCATGTCAGACTGAAGTGTGTAGGTCGGCACCTAGCCACCTGCTTCGGCATTAGCTGGCAATTTCTCTGCAATTTTCCTCTTAAATGCGAATACCGAGAGTAATTTCAAGTAGTGAATGAGCTGCACAGCAGAAAAATGTTCGCTCTGTCAGCCAGAGAGCACAAGTTCGAATGCCACAGACATCCATGGCCGGGAGCCAAGAGACCGCAAAACCACGGTCTGCAAACTTGTGTATGTGGAAGAGGGCAGATAGCTCTTTCCTCAGAGCGTTACGGCGCCCCGTGATGCAGCATGAGCAGCGATACGAAAAGATGTGGTTGGCTGGCTTCACCGGATATTTCTGCCTGTGATACGGAGATGTGTGTGTATGTGTGTGTATGTGTGTGTATGTGTGTGTATGTGTGTGTGTTGTGCTGTGCTCATGTTTCTGTTCTGACGGCTCTCTCTACCACCAGGTCTGGAGAGAACGATGTGGAGTACAGCGGAAACCTGGACCTGGAGGAAGGAGAAATTCCTGATGATGTCATAGGAGCCACAGGTGATCACGTCTTTATTCCTCAGCACAGTTTGGTACCACTCTGTGCCAGCATCAGACTCAGGAAGGGGGCGTGGCCTAAAGACTTAAAAACCGGAGAATGTGTGTTAAGTGAATGGGATGATGGAATTTTCAATACGTATTTATTTTATATAAAAACTGTTTAATTGGTGTTACTGAGACAAATTATGATTTGAAGTCATGGGGTGATTATTCAGACATGCCGACTCTAACCTGGAGGCCGTAAGCTTCCATTTTTGGCCGCCGTGTTTGTGTAAGTGACCCACATTGAGCCGAGTGTCTCCCCCTGCTGCTCAGGAGGCTCCAGCGCAGGAATCCGGGTTTCGAGGAGGAGCGCGGCAGGAGCCACGGCCAGTCTGCTGGAGATCGACCCGGTCATCCTGATCCAGCTACTGGACCTGAAAGAGCACAGCCATGTGGAGTCTCTGTGGGGAATCCAGCCCCGGCCGCCCGCCTCGCTGATCCCTAGCCAGGGTAACGCTCTTTAATGAGCTCCTCTTACCCACTCGCGTTATAATTACAGCGCAGAGTGTGTGAACCCCCGAGGCTACTGCAGGTCGTCAGCTGACCTGAGCGTGCTGTGATTATTAACCACTAAAACACTGAACACTCTGGGAACAGTGTGAACCTGTTATTTATTTCCTCTAAATTAGAAAGCTGTTTCAAACTAGAAATAAAAACACAAGTTCAGTTGCACTGATTTCATTCCCTAAACACAATGTGTCTGCGCAGCGACCTTGGTTTCGGCCCGTAAAGAGCGAGAGCGGCGTTCTCAGGCTGTGCGCCGCTCTGCCCCGGACTCGGCAGTCCTGACCCGACTCAAGGCCCAGATGGCGGAGGTTCGCAGCAAGATGGCGGATGTGAAGGGGCAGCTGGAGGCCCGCGCCGGCGTCTCTGATGCTCGCATCACTCCTCTGTGCTCGGTTCTGGATCACAACACCTCGACCGACTCGGAACCAGCAGCAAGACGCAAACCACGAGAACTGGATCTGCTGTTTAAAGCTCCCGGGATGAGCAGACACGGCCGCCATGGTACGGAACAAACCACACGATAATTTATTACAGAGATTGTTCCTGTTAACAGTTTAAAACACTGCAGCATGATTGGAAGTAAGTGTGTGTGTGTGTGTGTGTGTGTGTGTGTGTGTCTGTGTGTGTGTGATAGGTGGCAAGAAAGCAGTCTCCCCCAAGCAGGAAGTGGGAGGAGCAGTGGGAGGAGTCTCTCTGCGCCGGAGTGGAGAAGCTGGTGAGAAAGAGCTGAGAGGAGCAGTAGGAGATGCTCTCGAACCATCACTGTGCCCTAGAGAGGGACCCTCCACTGCAGAGAGTCAGTGTAAATCCGGTGGCCTCGTCACAAATCAGCGCTGTTCCCTGCCCTCGTGCCACTCCTGGGGTTTTTGATTCATCCTTTTTATTGTGTTCAGGTTCAGCGAAAGCTCTGAGTGCGCACGCTTCCCCTCCGTCTGCCCCCGGTTCCTCTGAGAACCGCCCCAAACCGGACGAGTCTCTGTACGGAGCCGCTGGGAGCGACGCTTTCGCCCTGCCCGTTCTGAGCACAGCGCCCTCCGCAGGCAGCAAACAGCGCAGGTCCACCTGCAGCACGTAAGGATCATTACAGCTCCTCTGCAGAAAACAAAATAATACACCACGCTTTCAGCAGTGCGCTGTGGATCTGTCACACACACACACACACACACACACACACACACACACACACACACACTCACACACTCACACACTCACTCACTCTGTTCCTCTCTCACTGTGTTTCAGTGCTGCACTGCTGACTGACACATCACTAGATTTCGAGCATGACTGCTCCGGAGACATTCAACAATCATTGCTGAGTCTCACAGAGCTGCCATCTTCCTCCTCACGCCCTGAAGAAGGTGATACACCTTTATCACACACACACACACACACACACACACACACACACACACACACACACACACACACCGTAGTGTAGTCGGTGCCATGATCGTCAGGAGGATGGACATGCTCACTACAACACAAATGTTTCATTTTTTTTTTATACTCATAACCGCCAGATTTTAAACATGATTGCACTGTGTGTGTGTGTGTGTGTGTGTGTGTGTGTGTGTGCGCGCGCTCACACATCAGGGTTGCTGTGTCAGAAGTCGTCTGCACACCTGTTGCCAGGTATGAGCAGTGACAGTGAGGTGGAGTGTGATACTGAGAACGAGAACGAGGACGAGACTGGAGTTCTGGAGGATGGAGAGGTTCTCCCAATGCCCTGCTCAGGTTCTTATCCTCTCTCTCTCTCTCTCTCTCTCTCTCTCTCTCTCTCTCTCACACACTCACACACACTCACACACACACACACACACACACACTTGTGGTTCCATTTGTAGGTTTGTTTATTTTACCACAGCTGCATCACCATTCTGTGGTGTGTTTAGTGTTTATTAAAGGCTTTACACGGATGGAGTGGAAATTTTGTGTGTGTGTGTGTGTTTTAGAAGAGCAGCTGATGCCAGATGATCTGAGCTTTGTGACCGGGGAGACCACTGAGAGGTGATCAGCAGATTTCCAGACCACACGAGAGGGTGTGTGTGTGTGTGTGTGTGTGTGTGTGTGTGTGTGTGTGTGTGCGCGTGATGTGTAAAGTTACAGAGCCTCATTTACATGAGGATACAGTATTTAGAAATGGAAAGCTTATATACTACAGAGCTGTGCATTCCGGTATGTGACCAAGGGTGTACATAAGGGTGTGTGTGTGTGTGTGTGTGTGTGTGTGTGTGTGTGTGTGTGTGTGTGTGTGTGTGTGTGAGCGTGAGTGTGTTTCCTGGATGGAGATGTTTGACTTGAGGAACAAAGGTCAATATGTGTATTTAATTAAGGAATGATTTAATACTGATTCTAAACTACTATGTGTTGGGTTTTTTTGCACTTCTGTTCTTTAACACGTTTAAAACAACTGAAGTTTATCTGGAAGTAAACAGGCAAACTCTTTAAAGGAGCAGTTTGGCCAAAAATTAAATGTACACACTGTCGATTTTAATTCCAAATCTAGTCTCCATCTATCAGACTTTAGGCCACGCCCCCTCCCTGAGTGCATGGAAGTGATTCGGCTTCAAGATCTGGCATCGACTGTTTCTCTCTCTCTCTCTCTCTCTCTGTGTTTATAGATGAGTGTGTGTCAATCAGCGGATTGTCAACTGTAATTAATTAATAGACGTCTTAAACATTTAATCTTAGGCCGAATTGTTTCTGAGTGAATTTAAGGTCTGAGGATTTTGGCACAATCAGTGAAAGTTGCTGCTGCTCTTCTTCTTCCTGTATTTATATTTGTGTTTATTTTCCAGTTAGAGATGATTTTTAATGCCATTTGAACTCTAAGTTTGAGAACACTACTCCCGGTGATGTTTTGCAGCTTTCCGATTTACTCTATAGCATGCTCTTTTATTTCCTCAGTGGGAGACGGGAAGTGTTTCTTGGTGCACGACGTCCTCCTCCAGCAGGGGGCGCTTTCCCGAGAGAGCATGTTACACACAGGCGCGTGCTGATGCTATCACCCTGTTAGGGTTCTGCGCCATGTTTATGACCTTAAATAACCCTCACCTGCGTCTCATCCGAGATTCACCTTCATCACTTGGAGGCAGGAGTTTATCTGACTCTCTGCACCACTTCATTAAGAAGGTGCTTATCTCTTTAAAAAAAAAAAAAAAGTTCACGATAACAATATTATGTGTAAAATATTGCGGTGTATCGTGTTACTGATTATCAGCACGTACCTGGTTCCACATTTCGCACTCCCACATTCTGTTCGTTTTTTATTTGAGGTCTTTTTCTTTTTTTTTTTTTTTTTTATTTGGTTGTGTGTACTGTGCATTGTTCTCTTTCCAATGTCATAATAAACAGTTTATTTAAAAGGTTGTATTTTGTGTGTGTGTGTGTGTGTGTGTGTGTGTGTGTGTGTGTGTGTGTGTGTGTGTCTATTTCCTCTTAAGGCTTTAATGTCTGTAATATTGTTTTCACTCTAATCTTTCCCTGTTTACTCCAAACTCACTTCGACTTGAAATACTCAAAGGTGCTAATAAATGTTTATGTGAAACGCATATTTTATTTTATTTTTTTTTAAGTTGTAAAGGTTTCAGAGATGGAACTCCTTTGTAGGACTGATGTGTACTTGTGTGTGTCTGTGACGTGGCGTATAGATACAACTACAACCTTCAGGAAATTGTAAAATAACCGGAACTACTTTTTACTGCATCGCTCCAGTGTTTTAAAGTTTATAAGTCTATAAGAACAGATTTTCTCTCACGTCTGTTTCATCTGAACACTTTGTGTTGTATTTATGTTTTATATTTGTGTAACAAACTGTAGTTTGTTAAGAGAGTTTAAAAAAAAATAAGATGATGATAATAATAAAAATAATAATAATAATAATAATAATAAGGGTCCCCAGCATCAAGCCTGGAGGAACACCATGTGATAATTCTGCCTTTATGAGTGAGTTTGGAGTAAACTGGATTTCTGTTCTTTTAGTACAGGGAGAAGAGTTTACACTCTCTCTTACACTCAGAGTGAAAAACACTGGACTTTAACTCCATTGCATCCCGCTTGCTTTTTGGCTGCGTCTACAGCTCTATGTTAAAGAGCTTCCTGCGTTCTGTGAGCTTTTCTGGCATTACTTTGCTTGCGTGCATGTAAATCTTCACTGTGGTGGTGTTTCTAACCCGAGCCTGAACAGAACCCCTGACCCGGTCCCAGTCTGTGTACAGGGCGGTGTGTACGTGTGTCCTGATTACAGCTGCACTTTTCTCTTCTCTCAGTCACTTTCTGCACTTTCTGCACGCTTCCTGTATAAAGGGCACGTCTCAGACCAGAGGCGTTTGCTTTGTGTCTCTGTGTGTGTGTGTGTGTGTGTGTGTGTGTGTGTGTGTGTGTGTGTGTGAGCGTGTGAGCTCGTGTCTTTGCTGCAAACACACTGGTGATGTACATGAAAATGACGTATTTATGTAATACACAAAGAAATAAAAAGAATTTGTTCAAAGTTTGATTTGTTGCATTTTATCTATAAATGGGCCATTTTGTGTGTGTGTGTGTGTGTGTGTGTGTGTGTGTGTGTGAGAGAGAGAGAGAGAGAGAGAGAGAGAGATGTGCCAGGTTTAGTGAGATTTGGCCTTGGCTGTGTTTTTGTGGATGGCTGATTGTTGGCATTGTCTTCGTCCTCATCACGTCTGCTCTGTGTGTCTCTCCTGTCCTCTGGCCACACACACACACACACACACACACACACACACACACAGAGACAGAGATAGAGAAGGCGGTGTCCTGTCCATCACGGCGTTTGCTCCCAGCTATTTGTGTTCTTTTCTGTCTTTCTTTTCACTAACACCAGCTGTCGTGTCCTTATAGAAACTAGACACACACACACACACACACTTTGTAGTGAAGCTCAGTGCTCTGATCATCTTCTGAAAATCTCCCTTTGTCAGTTTGTTTTTTTTCTCCCGCTCTTTAAGAGTTTCCCTTTTAGCACAGCGGCTCTCTATTTTAATTTATTTTATAAAAAAATGTACAGTAAAGTTACAGAGAATCAGATGAACTTTGACGTTTTTCACTGGCACTTAAAATATCTGACTGGCTGAGAGGTGCGTGTTCACATCAGATAGATAGATAGATAGATAGATAGATAGATAGATAGATAGATAGATAGATGGATGGATGGATAGATAGGTAGATAGGTAGACAGACATATAGATGGATGGATGAGGGAAAAGTTGGGATATATCAATCCTAATTAAAATATATCACTCCTACTTTTAAATGAGTGCTGATCACGCTACAGAACAGTGTTGAACTGTAACCATGACGACGAGCATCAGTAAGTCGTATCCAGGAAGTACTGCATTGGACGTGCAGGTGGATGGGCGATGACGTCACTGCGTGGCTGATTACTTCCGCCTCACGGTGTGCGCGCGCGTGGCCGTCAGCACCAGCCACCTAATTAACAGGTAACTTACTCCATTAACTAATCACAACACCGTCGCGCCTTCCGCATTTTAGAAGCGGAAAATTTAAGTTTAATGACTCCGCTTGTTAGCATTTTGCTTTATTTTGTGTTAAATGCGGAATTTGGAAGATAAGCCACGGCTCTTTGTAGAGAGAGCTGATCCTATCCAATAGGATGCGTCCGATTTGATCACGTGATGCCGAAGTCGCTAATTAGGTTCCGTTCCAACGCGTCGCCTTAACTTTTTGAGAGTTTATTCACCTAATGAGTGAAAATATCAGAGTTAAATTTCGATTATAAACATGAAACTTTAGTCCAAAAGCTCAGAGAGAGAATTAAAGAGGACAAAAGTGTCAGGTTTGGATATTTTAAAGAAATATTTCCTATAAGTGCTTTATAAAACTCTTCAGTTTTAATTAATGAGTTTTAGTTTGAATTCGGCTGGTCATTTACCATGTCCCGGTGTGGTTGTGTTTGTAGGTTGTGTTTGTAGGTCGTGTTGTAGATTGTGTTGATTTAAACTGCACAGTTTGCTGAGAGGAAGTGGGAGTGTTGCTCAGGTGAGTGAGTAACCTGAGGGATTTTCACAAAATGGCCGCCGCGCTGCTCTTTCGCACACAGCTGCTGTTTAGAAAGGAGTTTAAGACTTAGTGCAGTGTGTATAAATGACAGTATGTATGAGTATGGTCATGGTTTGTTGCTAAAACCTCTGTTTCTATCAGTGTTTTCAGCTCTCTTCAGAGGAAAGTAGCTAATTGATGCTCAGAAGTATGACGTCTCATCCTAGTTTACATTCATTGCATCGTTGCGGCCATTTGCATATTCAGTACAACTTAAGTGTTTTCAGTGAAGCAAAGAGGAAGAGTGTTAGAGCAGCACAGTCCATACTGTTCAGAACAGCTAGGTCTGATACACACACACACACACACACACACACACACACACACACACACACACACGCTCGATACCATACCATACAATTTGTTTCTTAAAGTTAACGATATCTGACGATATTACTGAAACTGAAATGATCAGTCTGTGATGATGAGATTAACGAGAAATCACCTTGCTAGGCTGTTAAATTATGTGCACATCAGTTATATGGAGATGAGGTATTTTATATTATTGAATTGTTTTGCCTTAATTATTTCAAACACACCAGTTGTCTGTTTTTTCGATAATCGATTTATAATTGTTGCATCGATAAATTTCAGTCGTTGCCTTTTAAACCGATTCATTAGTCGAAATTGTTTGATCTTTGTGCCCTTGATAACAGACTTTTTAACATTGTGCCTTTTTATGATAAATTCACATTGCACGAGTTGCATCACGTCGCGTTATGTTTTAAACGTAAATCCTGACATTTCGTAACGTGATGTAACGCATGCATGGTTAAACTCGTGTCCGTGTTAACTTCTATAAACTATATACAGTTTTTAGGGACATGCCCAAACCCCATATATGGTATTGCAGCCACATTTGAATAGAACCTCCCTTATTTCCATATATGGAGTCAAAGACGCACCTTCTGAGCACTTCTTCTGTGCTGAACAGGCGGGAAATGCGCTGAACCCTTAAGTTCCCTGGGTTCTTGTTTATGATTGGCGGAAAAGAAAACAGCAGTGAAACTGTTCTGCTGGGCTTCTACTTTCTCATCCCTTCATCTGCGGTTCTTCCTCAGTTCTGGTGGATGTTCTGTATCAGACGCAAAGGCCCAGAACTGCACAGCGTGTTGTTCAGCTCACAGCTCGTGTGTTTCTGTTTGAATAAAGTGCACTTCAGCGAGTCTCCTAAGCTTCAGAAGCACTCGCGCATCACGAATATTTCCATTAATAACTCAGGAACAATGAAAGTTTTATGTAACGGTGACGAGAGCGTCTCGCTTTCCAGTCCCCTCAGAGCAGCTCTTCAGTCTGTGTTGGTCATGTGACCTGCACTTTTATTCCTCCTCCATCGCAAACAAAGGACGGAGAGAGGGAAGGACGTCACCGACGTCACGTCTTTACCTTTTACGTAACTTCTTTTATAGTTTTTCTTTTATTTTAAAATATGTATTAAGGCTACGCTGGTGCTAAACTGAGCCCGTGAACACGATCTCGCCGTCTCAGAGCTCACCGGAGACATTTCACAGAATCTTTATTTTTATTTGGAAAAGTCACTAACTGGGTGATAAAAAGGGAAGGCTGCATCGGTGCAGAAAAAAAGGGAACGTCTGAAGAGTTTTAGAGCCACAGTGTCTCGAGTCTTAATGGCGTCACACAACAAAGGTGAAAAAAGCAGTTACTGTATTACACACAATAAAACCCCCCTCTTTTTGTAGTAAAAGAATAATAACTGTCATGTGGCATGTTGTTAGCGAGCAGCGGCTCCGAGTTTGCAGTGCTTTCATTATAGGCCGGTGTTTAACTCGGCGGATTCTGGAGCATTAAATAAAAGCAGAGAGATCTGAAAGGGCAGGTGGAGATTTATTCAGTATTGAAGTAAAAAAACTGTTGTTAAAACGGCGGTTACAGAACGGCGTCTCTGCAGTGTTGGGGTTTCTGTCGAGCGGCGAGCGACCTGTAGGATTCGTCTTGCTGTGAATTTTTCTCTGTCAGTTACACAGTGTGTGTCATCTGGACTTGAACAAAAGGTCCAAAATGTATTCTGAAGTTCTGTCCCGAAGTCTGCACCTGAGCACAGCTCTCGCGTTAGGATTCATTTTCTCAGGGTTTTGTGTGATATTTCTGTTCATCATGTTCATCTGTATCCGGGTTGCAGCCGTATTCCGGATACGATGTGTGTCCAGGAATCGGAATATTCCTGAATACATGGTTTGGTTGTTGTAAGTATGCCCGAGTTGCCGTTCCTAAATACCTGCCTACAGATAAGCGTCTGTCAGCACCCACAATTCCTTGCGGGCTGAGCTGCGCATATGTCTCCTTTCAGGGGATTTTCTGAATAAGGTGTTTACATGCAACAAATCTCCGATTAAAACGGACGTATTCCAGGAGTGGGAACTTGGGGAATCAGAATATTGACTTAATCTGAATCGGGCAATAAGATTGCGGCGTTTACACGCATGACTCGGTACTAATTAAAATATCACCAAATTCTGATGATCAGATACAGCTCCAGATCAGATACAGCTCCAGATCAGATACAGCTCCAGATCAGATACAGCTCCAGATCAGATACAGCTCCAGCTCGCTGATTAGACGCTGAAAGATTAAAATTTGTTACTGAACATCAGGAAAACTCAATATTGTGATGTGGACAGCAAAACTAAGTAGTAAAAGGAAATGATAATCTCACCGTGTGTGTGTGTGTGTGTGCGCGCGCTCTCAGTGAGATTGAGCGTGTGGTTTGATTAAAAGGCAGCATGTTTAATTAAATTGTCCTGCTGCATCACCAGGCCATGACATGTGCACACACAGGACAGTAATTAAACCTCCTGGCACAGACACACACACACACACACACACACACACACACGCACACACACGCACGCAGCCTTCAGCTTCCCGGGTGTAAGGGAAATGAACACGCATGTGTAAACACTCCACAGGGCTGCATTCATAAAGAGTAATGAGCATTGTTTGTTTATAAACTGTAATAATGCCTCATGAAGATGAATAACGAACTCCATAATGACTTAAAGGTCTCTGCATTCTGCACTGTTTGCATTATTATTATTAATAATAATAATAATAATAATATGCACGTTACGAATCGTGAGTGTGTTTTATAAACTCCTGAAACTGGATCAGATCTCATCTTAAGCCTTTTGTTCTCACGTCTCACGTTGTGGCGTGTGAAATTGTTTGACGTGTAATAATCGTGTGTAAAAGTGTTATTTTATAGATCTCTTGTGCAGCAGCGCTGTGGTGTGGAGTGCTGGAGTTGATGTCACTGGTTTCTTCATTTCAGGATTGTGTTTGTGATTTTCCGCCCACAGCCAGATCTGATCTGCATAGCCCCGCCCCTCTCTCTGCGGCGGCCCTGAGGTTCTGCGGTTCTGCGGTGGTTCTGACTGCTCCGTACTCCACGCTGAGAACTCTGAAGTGTCCCTCTGCAGGACGCAGACGCCGTCTGGGACACGCTTTTCCCCGACTCTGGCGTTCCTCCGTCACGCACTCGCTGCAGGTTAGCGCTGAGTGACGCCACCGTATAATAACAATAGTGTGATAAATTACTTCACAATCTGCTTTTTATCGATTATTTATTTATTATTTAAAATCTCTTTAAAATTTCACATTTTTTTCTGTTTTCAGTATTAAATATTTTTTCTTCTTTTTGATTGTAAAGTTACAGTAGTACGCCGCTCGCAGTGTGTCAGCAAACCTGAACGTTGTGATGCAGCTCATGTTTGTAATCACTATGTGATGTTTGTGTAAATTTAAAGACGCTAAGATACAAATGCGTGATTTTATAAACGCTAACCTCGAGGTGGCGATGATCCGGTTATGATCCTTAGGACCTGTAAAGTAGTGAAGACGTGTAAAAGCGTTTTTTTTTCCGAGAAATGAAATGTAGTAGAAATGTACCAACTATTAATGAATTCATTTTAATAAATGTAACTGATTAATTCAGTCATTTACAAAGAACAGTTAGTTGATGAGTTGATTTTCATTCATTAGTTTATTTAATTACTAAATTAAGTTAATTAGTTATTATTGCATTAATTAGAGTAATTCATGAGGTAATTAGTGATTATTAAGAGTTAAATATTAAAAACTTGTAAGTGCAGTCTTAAAGCTTTATGAATGCGGTGTAGCGTCATGTTGTCTTTGTGATGTTCAGATGTGTTGTTGTTATTATAATTATTAAATAACCCTCTAAAATCTTATCCTAAATCTAACGATTGCACTCGTTCGTCCCCGCGGCTTCGTGTTTCAGTGTTCAGGTCGTGAACTTTTATCTTTAACTTCAGATCTTCGTTGTTTATCTTTAGTAAAAAGTCACACACAAGCGACACACACTTCTTACACTCTTTATACATGATAGTCACCAGATATACATATTTATAATAAATACTACAGTAGCACAGAACACACACTCACACGCGCATACGCACACGTACACACACACACACACTCTCTCTCACACACCGTCATACACAGGTTCACTATTTACTGTGAGCTTATTTGGGGGACGGGGGACGGGGTGTCTCGTGTCCACAGGTTACTGAGGTTCCTGGAGGAGACGACGCCAGTGAGACGGCGATGTGACGGCGTTCCTTCACCAGCACAGAGGAGAAGACATGACTCGTCGTCTTCGTCCAGTAACCGAGCGGGAAACGGAAAACAAAAAGCTCCTAGAGGTGTGGTGATGAGTGTGAGGACGAGGTTCTCCTCTGTGTGTGTTTTAAAGGCTAACGTCTTTAATGAGTCTGTAATAGAGTCAGTTTCACTTAAACATCCGAACACGATCCACAGCTCACGCTTTCTCACGCAGACAGCAGGAAGTCTGAACGTCTAGACGTCGTCTCACGTCGTCCGTTTGCTCCGAGTCCTGATAAAACTTCGTCTGGTCTCGCTCTGTAGTAAAGTACTGGAGTCTTACACGGCTATAAAGGTGCAGTTCAGGAAAACAACAAACAAAAAACCCCTCCAAATCAGCAGAGACGAGTTTGCTGTGTGAAGTTTGCGTCTTTAGATTTCTGAGGCGAAAGAACTGGACGTCTGTCACCCACAATCTTCACCGATCAATCGTGTGTAGTGTGTTTACACATTTAAGTTAAAAGTGGAACTTTTTCATCGTCCACTTCATCTCAGTTTTTCTGCCACGATTCTACTTTTAAATCTCTGGGGGGCGGAGTCTAGGGGCGGAGTCATACCAGACCGCACTGAGGAAATAAATGATTCTGGTCATCCGAGATGGAGGCTCTCTCAAATAACATTCCAGTTAGAACCGAAAAAAACTTGAATAGTTGATAATTCATGATAAATAGCTTATAAAGGAGAACGGCTGTAACAGTTATCGCTTTATTATTGTTAGTTTTTGGTCAATAATATAATGTAAAACAAGGAACGACTTAATGTTTTGTTACGCTACTGATGTTTCCTCTAGAGCATCTAATGATTATTCCTGTTACAGGAAGCAAAACCAGTCTACATTAGTGAGAGGGAATTTTTCAGTTATTTTAGTTTTGCTGTTTTCACTCCTCTCTCGAGATCTGTGTGCGACGCGTTGCGTTGCTTTTTCCCCCTACAGCTTCAGCACTGTGTTACATCCTACATGTGAACAGAGGCCACTGCGCTCCCGCGTTTCTTCGGTATAATTAGTTATTCAGACTAATCGTTGCAGTGTTGAGCCACGCGGTGACGTTAACAGGAAGTCCCACTGTGTCCTGGGGATTTCGCGTGACTTTCATAACTTATCTCCTTCTTCCTCGTAGCTGCAGCGCTAAACTAAAGACGCGAACTTCACACAGCGAACACGTCTCGGCTTGAAGACAGACGCTGTGGACGTTTAGATTTCAGCCGAACTGCTCCTTTAACAGAATCCAGCGATGAGCGTCGTGAACTCGTGGTAGAATCTTCGCTCTGCAGCTCTGAGAGTCTCATGGCTTCAGTAGGTTCATTATTGCTTACAGGAAGTAAAAGCAGAGGCGAAGATCACAGACGAGGCGACACATGAGACAGGAAGTGAGAGGTGAGAGGAGCAGGAGCGCGCCGTCAGTGTGAAGCGCCGAGGCTCAGGATCCCTGAACATGGAGGAGGAAGCCGTCGGCCACTTCTGGTGCGTGTGCGCGCGTGCGTGTTCATGGCACGTCCTCCTTTTCAGATAATTTCAAGTAGTTTCTTTAGGATTGGATGTAGAGGGACATGATGGCTGAAGAGTTAATACACAACTCCAGGTGTGTGTCTGAGACCTAACTATCACATTAATAAGACAGACAGCATCATACACACACACACGGCCACGCCCACAAAAATACATACATGTACATAAATATATACATGTCGTTTTACTACATTTCCGTTAAATATATTTGTGCCCATTGAGAGGTAAATTGGGGAAGGAGGGAGAGAGTGAACACTTGTGCACTTCAGCACGAGACGCAGAACCTCAGAGCGCCGCTTTTCACTTAAACGTGTCGACCCGTTCACGCAGAGACGTCGTAACAGGCAGGCGATGACGTCATCATGTTGCTCAGGCTCAATGGACTTTCAGCAAAAAGAAACAAAAGGTGATGAATGTTTTCAGTGTGAATACATTCCACAGTCTGAACAAAATAATGGTGCTTGTATCTGCCTAATCCTCTCAGTCATGAGGTGTGTGTGTGTGTGTGGCTCTGAGGAGGACTCGTGGACGTTCTTCCTCGGTGATGCTTCGTTACCGTGTCCTGGAGGAACTGAGATCAGGTTTGAGCTCAGCGGCGTAGATGAAGATGATGTGAGTGCAGAAGGTTTTACAGAGGCTTCGTCTTCTCATGTAGGAAGGAAACACACTGGCGTTTTCCAGCACGACTGTGGACGACCTCTCGGAATCATGGGTAATGTCATGGGTTTTCAGAGTGAAGGGGGTGTGTGTGTGTGTGTGGAGGAAGGACTTTAAGTTCTAGTAGCACATTTTCCACTGAAGTCCAGTAAATGAGATTGTTATGGAATCAGTTTGGCCGTTAGTAAAATGTCCGTAACGTTCTGTTACTCTTCTGCGCGTGTGACTGCGCGCGGTTTGTTCCTACAGGAGCATTGAGTGCATGTGCATATCTTCATGCTTAAATCCTCACGTCTCCATAACGTTATTTCTACATAAAGTCCGTATTGAAATTAAATGGTCACTTCTAGGATACTAACTCTGCCTTCAACCTTTAGGCCACGCCCCCTACCCGAACAACTCTGACTAAGGAGATGCAAATCTGGGAGGATTTACACGCACACACATTCTAGTATGTGTTAGCTACGTTAGCCGTCATGGCCGAATTGGTTAAAAAAAAAAAAAAAAGCGGCCGTTTTGTTTGAGTTTTAATCTGAGCAGAAGTGAAGTGTTAGCGCTGCTGTAAGGGTTAAATATTAAAATAAACCGGCGTTTTCTTAGGAAGGTTATTAACGGTAGAGAAGGCACGTGTTTCACACCGACACGTCTCCTCTTTCTCACAACACACGCGAGACACAGACGCTCCTGATGAATGATGTAAAGGTTGTGTTTACTCTAGCAGCCTAACTGTGTTCTCACAGTTTTGTTCTTCTGTTAAACAGGACACACGGAGCAGGTGATGACGTTAGAGTGAAACTGCCGACTCTGTACAAGGTACTCACACACACACACACACACACACACACACTCTCGGCTGTACGGCCTTTCTTTGGTCATCGATGTCACGGTAAACACACCGAGTGTTTCGTACTGCATCTCTACCGACACTTCTGTACAGAAGCACACAGCGATAATCGCTCAGCCGAACCGATTGTGCAGAGCTCCAGGGGAACTCGCTCTCCTTTCAGTCGGACTTTACAAAACAAAAACAAAATAACGGACGTGTTTTGGACAAAAATCTGGTATTTTTTAAAAGACCGTGTGTCATGATAGGTCAGGTTCAGGCCAAACAACGGCAAATAATTCAGTTTGTAAAGTTTAAAAACGAATGTTTCACAGACTCTGCTTTCAGCTGCTCACTAAAAGACCGAGTGGCAGTTATTTATTATTTATAAACGGTAAACTAAATTTCAATTAATTTTTTATATAATCAAATTGGTGTACTGTCATGTCCTTAATTTTATTCAAACTAAAGATGTGTAAAGGCTCGAAATCCCTGCGAACCCTTAGTCTTTATAGAATACACAACAGCGAACGTAAAGAACGCTTAACTTCCTCGTGAAGAACCCTTTCTCTAAGCGTGTGTACAGTAATCTGTTTGTGGAATTCAATATCAGGTCTTAAACATTTAACAGCATTTTGTCTTCCCTTTTTACTGTTAAAAGGCAAACAGAACTTTTATTTACATGGTGTGGAGCGAATGACGTGGCATAAACGACAGAAATGACACTACTAGTTACCTGTAATTACATGTATGATGAGAAAGCAGAACAGAAATAAATAATAAAATGGCTGACAGTTCAGTCGTGGTGAAGAATATTCTAGATGTCCTCGGGTCTAACGAATTTCTCCATCAGGTCAGAGCACTGTGTGTGTGTGTGTGTGTGTGTGTGTGTGTGTAATCTACATCTTGGCTCAGTTTGAATTAGGGACTGACTCCAGATCAGGGGAAACGTGTGTATTATTGTAGCATGTGCGTGTAAAAGTGGCTTTGACCTGTAGGAGGACATTAACGTGAATGGTGTGTGTGTGTGTGAAAGAGGGGTTATGTGAGGGGAGGGGTTTAGATGGCGTATTCGTGAGTTAAGCGTGGAACGGCGACTCCGGCCCGGCTCTCGGCGTAGCGCAGCGGCTCGGGCACTTGAAGCCGGGAGCTCAGGATCCCGCGGCACTCTCCCCTCTTTCGGATGCGCCGCTTCTCCTCCCTCCTGCGCTCCAGCTCTTCGTCCATCCTCCTCTTTCTCCGCCCCTGCTGAGGGAACAGAGCTGCCGCTTCCACCCAGCGTCCACTGCAGGACGGGACCTGAGGTTTGGGAAACAGCCGATGCCCTCCTCCTCTTCCTCTCAGCCCCAGGTCTGACCTGCTGGGAGTGGGACAGAAGCAGCCGCCGGCCGAGAGCGGGAGGTCGGGCCCCGTGGTGCTGAGGCTCGTCCTGTCCGTGAAGGAGTCAGTGCGCTCTTCGTAGGCCAGATCGGCGGGAGCCGAGCACTGCTGCAGGGGCCAGCCGCTGCGCACCTTCCCTCCGTTCTCCCCTCCGCCGTCCTGACACACCAACTCGCCCTGCATCGCCTCCTCCTCCTCTTCTTCTTCTTCCACTTCCTCTTCCTCCTCAGGTTCCTCTTCTTCCTGCTGCTCGTCGGATGGGGGCGGAGCTCGCGGGTCCCTGAGGAACACCACGATGACGGTGATGTTGTCGCTTGAGCCGGCGTCGCGTGCCGAGGCCACCAGTTTGTGCGCCACCATGGCCGTGTCTCCGTTATTCTCCTGCAGGTGATCGGAGACGACGCGCACCGCCTCCTCCGGACACACCGTGTCGTAAAAACCATCACACGCCAGGATCAGGTAATCCTCAGTGCCATCCAGAGGAAACAAGGCGTGATCAGCGTCGCCGCAGATGTACGGTTTGTGCTCCGAGTCTCCTACACACACACACACATCAGATATTAGAGTAATACGTCTGACTGGTTTTAAGGGCAGGCTGTTCCCCAATCGAGAAAAACTAAAATTATGTGACGGTTCAACTTCCAAAATTGTTTGAGCGATGCTGACTGAGCTCGAATGCTCTAGGAACAAAAAGTCCAGCAAATATTCTAATTTATTAACACCTCAGAATGAGTCAGTTCCATTCACACACCATTATATTTATAACCGTTATAATTATATAGACGATTACATTCCCTGCTGTTTAACACTGCAGAGAC
>CM040991.1:424056-440979 GCA_022985145.1 Pangasius djambal
AAATTATGTGACGGTTCAACTTCCAAAATTGTTTGAGCGATGCTGACTGAGCTCGAATGCTCTAGGAACAAAAAGTCCAGCAAATATTCTAATTTATTAACACCTCAGAATGAGTCAGTTCCATTCACACACCATTATATTTATAACCGTTATAATTATATAGACGATTACATTCCCTGCTGTTTAACACTGCAGAGACCCGCAAGAGTTCAGTTATTTCATTCGGAAAACCGCTAGAAATGTAGAAAAGCAGACTTCTCTGATTTTCACCTCCTTAAAAATAGGGATTAAAAACCATATTACACTGCGCCTGAATGCCACAGCGCTGCTCAATTCTGCACTCTGATTGGTCGTCAGGTGTTGATTAGTGTTCTAGAACAGCAGCTCTGACAGTAGCGCAGGTTTATATTAATGCGCTCGTTCATACGTTATCGTTTCATTCACAGGGACGTGTACAGCGCACGCTCCACTGATAATAAGTTACACGTTTTTTAACGTTTGATATTTTATAAGAAGATATTGATTTAACATTTATGGAAGGAGTCTCCAGTGTCGGTGCTTTAACAGTCAGAGGTAAAGCTTTAATTTTAAGTTTTCCGCCATCTTCAGGACAGAGGAGTTTAGGCTTCTTTGTGGTTTCTCGCCAACATGCGTAAGAACGGCTGTTTATAGCTGCTATAACGTAAGTGACAATATAATCAACTTCAGGTTTGTATAAATAAGCTCTAAAGACGTCCCCAAGTGTTTTATTCCTCTTACACCACAGCAATTTACCAACTATTCCAATTTTTTTTCTAAGGAACTTACTTTTTATTCATTTATAGTTCCATTTAACGTTTGTGAAGCAAGTTAGTTCCTGTTGTCGCTTACGTTACAGCAGCTATAACCACTCATTCCCTCACCAGCCGCTCTTTATTCTCTCTCCAAGTTAATAAGACAAAAAAATGCAGTTTGTTACTGAGAAGAAGCGTAAACTCGTCTGTCCTGAAGATGTCAGAAAACTTAGTTACAGCTTCACCTCTGACTGTTACAAAGTGCTGACACTGGAGACTCCTTCCATACACGTTACATAAACATCTTACTTTAAGAAAACTTCACGGCAATTTTATTCAACCCTTTTATCATCAGTGGAGCGTCTGCTGTACACGTCCCCGTGAATGAGCTGTTACTGTAGAGCACGTTAATATAAACCTGCGCTGCTGTCAGAGCTGCTGTTCTAGAAAACTAATCAATTAAGGGATTTGTCAGTAATAAGGAGGACTGATTAAGGAGAAAGATGGATCAGTGTCTAATGTTACGTACCGATGGCTCTCGAGACGGACAAGCTGCCGTTCACTCGCCACGTCCCGAACCAGATCACACACCCACCCAGAGCCTCGATCCTCCGCTTCTCATCCTACACACACACACACACACACACACACACACACACAAAATCATTTCACATATCGAAAATATCCGTCAGCAAATCAACAAAATGTCATAACTGTTATTAGGATTATCACAGTCACTTAAGAGGAGGCAATCTTTTCTACAAACAAATTAAACAACAATCACTTGTGAGAAATCATCTGAACTTTTTTTTTTTTTTTCCTTTTTCATTACAGGGCCAGCGGAGCGGAGTGTCATCTTCAGACTGACTGATTTGTTTCTAAGCGTAATTATTTTATACATCCATCTTCAGCGGTGTGTGTAAGAGGGTCACACACACACACACACACAGGTCCACAGGAAGTGTGTTCTGGTGGTGGGAGGAGAAACCTCCGGAACTGTGCATGGATAGTAACCGGAAAAGTTTCCAGATTGAGATCTGTATCCGCCCTGACTGCGATAAACAGCTCGCTAAAATCCCAAAGTGGAACTAAATGGAATTTAAATGAAATTATATCCATCAGCTGCAGACACTTTTCTAACCTAATGGATAAAAATAACCAAGAAAACAAATCCACCCAATTCTGTCAAGGTAGGTGTAGGAGTGAGTGAGTGTGTGAGTGTGTGTGAGTGTGTGTGAGTGAGTGTGAGTGTGAGTGAGTGAGTGTGTGAGTGTGAAAGCTGGGGGTGTGTGTATACCCCCCACCTTTCACACCCACACCTCTCTCACTCACATGCACTCACTGTGGGTGTGTGTGAGAGGTGTGGGTGAGAGAGGTGAGTGTGTGTATAGTGAGGTATACACACACCACCCCCACCCCCCTCTCTCTCACACACAGGGGGTGGTGGGTGTGTGAGAGAGAGAGAGAGGGGTGGGTACAGCTCAGTATACACACAACTGACATTCCCTCCCTCCTGCCCTCTCCCTCCCTCCCTCCTGCCCTCTCCCGCCCGCCCTCTCCTGCCCTCTCCCTCCCTCCTGCCCTCACCCACCCTCTCCCTCCCCTCACCCACCCTCTCCCTCCCTCACTCTCCCTCACTCTCCCTCAACCTCCCTCACTCTCCCTCAACCTCCCTCAACCTCCCTCAACCTCCCCCTCACTCCCTCTCACACACAGTGAAGCTCACCGTGTGTGTGTATATGTATTACCTCTCGGTCTGGTTTGTGGGGTTTCATCAGCTCCACTGGTTGTCCTTTTTTCACCAGCATGACCTGAGAGTCTCCAAGCCAGGCAACATACAGAGTCCGGCCTCGCAGGAAGGTCACGACCCCAGTGGTGCCACAGCGCAGGTTCTAACACGCACAGCGAGAGAAATAAAGAGGTTTAAGAGTCAGGATTCCTCCCGAAGACCGAGCAGTCAGCCCTGGGCATAACAGACACCTTCCATGTACATCTCATCTAGTTTGAGGAAACACACACACACACACCTCTCGTGATGCTTTCTGTACGAAGCGCTCGTCTGTGAGTTTGAAGGCTCGGTACAGAGCTTCTCCTGGGTCCTGGCTGAACATCTCCTGCCTCACCAGGTTGACATGGAGGTGATTTGCGGCATAGGTTGCAGCGTCGACGCCACCGTGTCCATCGAACACGGCGAAGAACGCCTGCTCTTCCTGATCCTGCAAACACACACAACCTGCCGTCACATCACCGCTCTCTAACATGACTCCATGGATTCTGCTTTAAAAAAAACAACAAAAAAAAACACTCCGTTAAAACCAGTATTACTTTTGTGAATTGCAAATATAGAATCGGCCACATGTTTGGCTCCACCTCCCCAAACCTTGACCACAGTCTGAAAATTTGAAAGTCACAAGATTATTATAAGTATTCATTTTTTGAATGATATCTGAGAAAGTGGCCGCTGTGCCTCGTCAGTCCAAGCGAAAGGGGGCGTGGTCTCTGTGCCTCGTCAGTCCAAATAAGTTGTCAGGTTTAAGTGAGGGGGGCGTGGCCTTTGTGTCACATCTAAAAGAAAGGATCACTTTGTTCTCCACCGACATCAAACTGTTTATTCAATCCTTTGTCCAAACTGTACAACACTAAATCTGTCTTTAATTGGATGTGTGATGATGTAATTGGGTAATGAGTTGAGTGTTAGTGTGCGTGGCGGACGATACGGTTCTGTTTGTTTTTAAATGAACAGTGACTGGAGAGAGACGCTGCTGTAACAGCGATTAATTAAACTGCAACACGACCCTGGAGTGTAATTCATCTGCAGCACTCCGTGCACTTTAAACCATTTTAATCCTCACAAAACCTGAGGGCCCACACACACACACACTTATTCTAGTGACTCCCATTCTCTTATTATAATACACTAAATGAAATGTCAGTTGTTGATGAGCGTGTAAATAAAGCGCTCAGCGTTCTCGGCTTTAAATCAGGTTTAATTACGAGCAGATGAAGAGTCATTATGTGGCTTTAGAGAAACACGTGACGAGAGAATAATCACTTCACTGCTCAGGAACCAGCGAGCGCCAACAACGTGCACACGCACACACCCCTAATATTTAACCAACAAATAAACATGTATACAACCAGGTGCATAAGTCTGCACACGCTTAGGACTAGTTTATTTACAGAAGGGTTTTTCCCTTTCAAATACTGGAAAGATATTAATAAATCAAAATGACATCAGTTCAAAAGTTTGTACCCCCTTTCTGAATGTGATAAAATTATTCTCTACTAACCTAGGTGTTCAACTATTACCTTTAAACTGCCTCTAAACTTTTAAATCCTGAGGGCAGCTTCTGAATCCTCGTTCTCACGCTCGCGCAGTCTTGCCCTGTGTGTCTGTCTACCTGCGTCTCTCTCTCTCTCTCGCTCTGAACAGTGTTATGAATATCGAGCGCTCTCGCTTTAGCTGCAGCTCATATTTCATCTGATAGAGTGTGAGTTTCTGTGTTTCTGCTCTTTAGCTCCAGTAAAAGCTCTTCATTTATCAGCAGCACTAAACCGAGCTGGTCGTTTACACACAAACACTTTACTGATTCAATTCCAGCTCTATTAAAGCTGAATACAGTGAGCTTTATCAGGAGATCATACACTCAGCGTCAGGGTTTGGAGAAATACGCCTGCAGTTCAGCCAAACTTTCCCTTCAAGACGTTTCACAGGAAGCAGTAAATCCTCTATCCTCATCTTTATTTATTTATTTATTTTTTAAATAGATAGATTTTTAAATCAATAACTTGGTAGCTGTTCTAGCTGTTAACTAGCACATTCATGCGCGTGGCTGTGTTAGAGAGAATCTAATCTAGTTGTGTTCTTACGACTGTGCGGTTCAGGTGAGCTGATAAAAGTAGCGAGTGATGATAAGTAAACGTCACGTGTACAGGTAAAAGTGATGTTCTGAACGTGACACCTGTGCAGGTTCCTGTTTGGTTAAAACGCTGCGTGATGACAACTTTGAAGGAGACGGTACCTAAATCAGCTGATCAGTGTGGCGTGTGTGTGCGGGGTACCTGCAGGTTGAAGAGCGTGTTGAAGTCGGGGATGATGACGTGCCTGTCTTCCATCTTGCGCCGCATGTTTTTAATGGCGTGGATGGAGGTCTCGTAGTAGGTCTGAGAGCGACGTCGCGGCGGGAAACCCTTCAGCCACATGCAGCACGTCTCACACAGCTTATTGAAGACCAGACGAGCCAATTTCACCGCCTCGATCTCTGCACAAAGACACACACATCACACACACCTTCCAGTTCTAGTGCTGCAAAATCTAAAGAGACAGTTCAGGCTTGTGAAGGATCACCGCACGGTTACCAAAGTTCAGAAAGGATAAGAAAAGAGAAAAAGTCTGAGTGTGTGTGTGTGTGTACTCGAATATGAGAATTGAGGACATGAGCAAAAGAGGACATCTGCTAAGAGAGACAGATACACAGACAGACAGAGAGAAAGTGAGAGAGAATATTTTCCTCCTTCAGTCGCAGTGTTTAATGTGCAGCTCTAACGCATTTTTATTTTACACTTCCCCAAACTCTACAATGTATGTTTGTTTTTTTTTCCTCTTTTAAAACTTCAATTATTGGGCAAATGATAAAATATTTCAGGGCTTCGGGGAATGTGGGTTTAGATACAGATTAATAGCTCAGGAAGTTAGTAAGTCTTGCTACTCGGGGGAAAATAAACGTCTGGAATAAAAATGATTTGAGGAACAGAGACAGATTACACACAGTTCCACTGACATTGACAAGCTCGCTGTTTATACCAACAAAACTGTACAAGACTCATTTTAGTGGCATTATTCATACACGTGGATCTGATTAAACAGAGTCTTAGTCTTCTTCTCGTCCCTCAGAGTCTCACAGTGTGATCTCTCCGCTTTGAGCTTCGTTATGGTATAGAGAGAGACTTCATCTCACTTAAAGTCCAGGACTGAGTCTTGATCATCTTCTCGTCCTCGTTATCATGTTAATATCGTTAACATATTAGACGGAGCTGAGGGAGGCACAGTCCTTTTCCACGTGTAATTCTTGAGGACGCTGCTTCATTTCTCTCCTCTGTTCCATAAAGCAGGAATTAGACCATCTAGGTCTCTTTTTTATTGTGAAGTTGCTAAAAAAAAAAAATAATCAGATGTGTCACTGAAATGGCGGTCTCTTTATTTTTCAGAGCACATTGAACAGGTTTTTGTGTTTTCAGGTTATGCAACGTGCGATTGTTTAGTGGTTGATGTGGACGCAGCGTCCCTCCTCATCTCTGTGGGAGCAATCTATATTTAATCTGTCATGTCACTGCACTGGTGAACAGACGCCCAGAGCCAGACTCTGTCTCTGTCTGTCTGTGTCTGTGTGTCTGTCTTTCTTTCTTTCTTTCTACATGTCCATTCCTCCGCCACATGGTGAAGTCTACAAGGTGTGCTGCTTTGTGAATCAGGTTAGTGACAGACACTGGGGACAGACGGAGAGAGAGAGACCTGCTCTAGATAAACAGGACATCAACTTTAAACCTTAAGAACAGCACACACACACACAAACACTCAAAATGGGCTACCAGCGTACCATGGTTTAACGAGTCCTGAATACACAGTGTCCAGACTTTAGTGCTAACAGAGATGAAGTCGAGATCTTGGGACCACAAACATGGCTTTATAGTCTCGCTCTGAAGTCTTGCTGGTCAGTTCTGATCTCATTATTGACCTTATAACTCGAGATCCGGGTGTCGTTACCTAAAATATTAGTCGTGGTCTTTGTCTTGGTCTGATTCTCATTACTCAGAACCTTGGTACTGGTCTCAATAATCAAAAATCTGGTCTGGGCTTTTGTTACTCCTGCCTTGGTTACTCAGGGTCTTGGCTGTGGTCTTGGCCCTAGTCTTTAATAATTGTTGGTCTTAGTCTTAAAATCTGGCTCATGGTCTTGAGATCATTACTTAAGATCTTTTCAGACTTTTGGTCTCGTCATTTTCTCATACACTCAATCATGCTATAAATCTTGTTACTCAGGATCCCGGTCTTGATCTCAGTACTCAGCGTACTAGTCTGTGTCTTTAGACAGAACGTTTGCTGAGTACAATCACACATGATCTATGAACATTCGCACGAGTTCGAAATCACAGCTAGCTGTTCGCAGTAAAAGCTAGACCACATCATAACAGCTAAGAGGCTGAAGACCTGAAACCGGTCTTTACTGCAGGTGGAATATTTCATCATATTCAGTTTCCAGTGTGACTGAGCACCAGTGCTGTTCCCTCTGTACTGAGGGCTGAGGGATGAAGTTTAAATACTGCCACTGTTTCTGCTCGCTAAACTATGAGGTGTAAAACTGCAAGTCACTGCACGTCTGTCTGTCTGCTTCAGCCTCAGCTTTCTTCACCACAGTCTGGAGTTTGTGATTCTGTCTCAGTTTGCTGTCATGTGGAAAAGTCTGAGTCAGCGGTTCAAAAACATTTCAAATGATTTTTTTGAACTCGAGCTCTGAGCAGTATGAAGGCCGTGCACTTTATTAATGAGAGATTAGATCTCACACACACACACACACACACAGAGCTGCAGGGCTGTACTGAAAATTTACAGCAGGTGGGTATGAAGGTGCATCTACAGGACATGTTTAACTCCATCTGCCAAGGCCACACACACACACACACACACACACACAGTCAGGGACGTGAAGGAAGGAAGCAGATCAATAATGTCAACAAGAAACGTCTTTTACTGTACAAAAGTGTGGAAGGTTAAAATAAAAAAAAGCATCTCTCCACATCTGATCTGTGGACAAATCCCTCATCTCTGGAGAAGATTTTATATATAAACATAAATCCAGCCCTCGCAGACCATCTGCTGGCTCTACAAATCCCTGCTGAATGCCACTGCGAGTGCAAACACAACGACTGTAGTGAGAACTGAATCTGACACGATAACATCACGCTCATACGCACACTCATACACTCACACACCTGCTCAGAGAGGGAGAGGAGCGTAAATCTGAAGGCCAGATGTTGTTCTCTCCTCTAATACGTCTGTCTGGAGCACTTCTCAGTCGTCCCTGCTTCCAATTCCTCTGCCATTTCCATTCGAATATAGAAAGTTAAGAAAGCAATTCAGGCCAGTGTTAAGTTAGTAAGTGACCTGATTCTGCAGTCGAATAGGAGAGTTTAAATTGTGCAGAGTGGCCTACATTCGCGGCGAATGCCAGCTGATCGCAGTGCGGAGGCAGCAGGACGGAAGAGTCTCTCCCTGTTTGAGCCTCTCTAAGACCTAAAATCGTCGGCTTTTGGGTCACGGGTGTCCTTGGAAATACCCAGAAATGTCAAAGCCAATGTCGAACAAGAGCAGCGCTCTCACAGGGACTCGGATGCACTTTTCAGCGATGCATATTTAGTGCTCCTGCTATTCAACTTCGAAGTAGAGATGATGAAAGCTTGTGGTATTTTTTTGTAAATTAAACATTGTGCTCCATTTACGAATCACACGCAGGAATCTTTGGGCTGACGGATTCAATTTCAATGACACTTCATTCAGTTCATGTTCATCTTCAGTAAACGTTTTATCCTGAACAGGGTCGTGGTGTGAGGTGGGAATACACCCTGAATGGGACGCCAGTCCATCACAGGACACAATGATACACACATTCTCTCTCTCACACACACACACACACACACACACACACACACACACACACACACACACACATTCACATCTTGGGGCGATTTATCTTTGCTAGTCCACCAACAGCATGTTTTTGGGAGGTGGGAGGAAACCGGAGAACCCAGAATGAACCCACACGGACACGGGGAGAACTCCACACTGACAGTAACCTGAGCTCAGGGTCACACAGAACCCTGGAGCTGTGAGGGGACGATGCTACCTGCTGTACTACTGCACCGCGCGCAAACAAGTCACTAAACAGCAGTTTGATTGAAACCTCCTCTAACGATCATTCAATACCATTTACTCATGTTTGTAAAAATACCTTATTATTATTATTATTTTGAAAACTGGAGAAGAGTGGAAACAGAAGCTGCTATAACAGACACAAATGAAATGATTTTAGCGACACTGGAAATATTCTGCAGCGTTAAACACCAGAGAGAAGAAGTTAAAGATGTTCGGTTTCAGAAGCAGGTTTCGGGTGATGCACAGTGAAGCGTTATGATATCGGTGGTGTGTAAACTGCAAACACCTACGAGGAATGGTTTCCGTCTCTGTGCCGTCCTCTGTGGTCTTGGTGAGCTGACAGCTGGAGAGATCGGTCTGTAGAATGCTGTCAGCCGTACCACGGGCCAAACCTGCCGCCAGCGGGAACGGACAGTTACTGTAAAACACACACACAGAGAGAGAGAGAGAGAGAGAGAGAGAGAGAGAGAGAGAGACAATAAAGCAACGGTTTGGACAATAATGACCTTTTTCTCAAATCCAGTCAATCAGCTGAGACGTGTTCAGTGTGTGACGTCTGGTACTGGAGCTACGAGGCTAATGTTGCTAACAAGAAATCATAGAAGTTTCAGTTTATAGCAGATGATTATACAGTTTACATTTGATCTGCATACTTTAAACAGCAGTGTGTTTGTGTGTGTAAATTAATACACCTGAAAGGCAGGTAATAAATTTGTGGTAAACGTCCTTATAATGAAGAACAGCTGCAAATTCTGCAAAAGTTCAAACTGTCAAATTTCCTTAAAGTGTGAACGTAAAAAAGAAAAAAGACAAATGCAAAAGACGAGGAGCATCACTGTGTCACGACTCGCCAACGTTCCGGTCAGTTCTCTGCCAACGGAGCGCGTGGTGAAGACGCTGATCGCTAACGCCTCACACACTCAGTTACAGAACAATTAAAACCTTCGCTGAGCTGAAATGGACAAATCACTGTGTGTTACAGCATGTCTGAACAGGACAGCGTGTGTGTTATTGTGTTGTGTGTCCTAGATCGTGTTGGTGTGTAAGAGAGTGTTTATGCGTACGAGTGTGTGTGTGTGTGTGTGTATAAGAGTGTGTTCATGTGTAAGAGTGTATTAGAGTTAGAGTGTGATTGTGTTAGAGTGTGAGCGTGTAATTGTGTGTGCTACAGCATGTTAGTGTTTTTTTTTTTTTGTTTGTTTTTTTCTTTTTTTTAAGGTGTGCTGGTGTGTGTGTGTGTGTGTGTGTGTGTGACAGTGTGTTGTACAGTCAAATACATGATTGATGTTTTGATTGTGAAGTGTGTATTACAGATGGTGCGCGCATGTGAAGTGTTCCTTTGTGTTAATGTATAGTAGAATGTGCTATTGTGTTTTCATGAGGAGTGCGTGAACACCCATGATGCATTGAACCCCACCCCGTACACACACACGCACACACACGTCATCACTGTAACATCCTCCTCCTCCTCCACTCAGGTACGACTGAATCGTCTTCCCTCCGCTCCCGTAGCAACACGAGGCCATCGACGGATGCTGCTCGTAACCATGACGACGTAACTATGACAACAAACGGTGGCGACAGAGCAGCAGGAGGAGAAAACATGCTGATGTCCAATGCAAAGGACTCTGGGTATTAGAAATTAGAGCAGGTCTTTACACTCACACACTCACAGAGCAGCTGCTCTTGCGGACAGGAAATTGGAACGCTGCGTCTCAAGGACACATGAATGACAGCCTGCTCTAGATGTGTAGAACCAAGGGAGGAGAAACCGCCCACACACACACATACACACACACACAGAGATGTGTTAATGTCTCACACACACATTTGGAAGTGTTAAGATCAGGGTTGCGAGACGTTTTAAAAGTAACTACCAACTGAAAGTCAAGATATTCACGAATGTGATTTTGTGGTTCCTGTGGTGTAGTGTAGGAAATTAGTGCACAGAGTGTGGTTTGAGACACAGCCGCTGTCTCTGCAAATGAGACGAATGACAATGAGGCCCACTGCAAGGGTTTACGGATATTTGCGAAAACGTAGTTTTACTCGTCTGTTTTCAAAAATGTTCCCGTCCACACAAACAATCTTTTTCTCAGGTCTGATCCTAAATCTGCGTTCAGTGCGGTGTGTAGTGGCGAGGCGTGGATTCAGGAGCAGTACAGTGCAGATCGGAGTCTGTTTCCTCCACACACACACACACACACACACACACACACACACACACACACACAGAGCAAATTAATTAAAGACTGCAAAGTAATGACCTGATCAGTGATAAACCCAGTCCTAGCACACGCCCATCAGATCCACTCTGACACATCAGCATTTTTTTTTTAAATGTACGTTTCTCCACACAAAAACAGGATTTTAACATTGGTATTTTATTTGAAAATACTTCTGCCACTCAAAACACCATTTTCATGTGGACACAAGGGAATAAAAAATAAAAATAAAAAAAAAGAAGAGAGCAAAAAAAATGTGGGCGGAGCTTCAGACATTAAACTATGAGCTGTTGGAAATAAGCAACTCAAAAATTCTCTATTTAAATTTCTTATTGTACTCATTTATTACCATCAGTGTGTGAGAGATCAAACTGAATTATCTACACAGAGAAATGTGTGGATGAACAGATGAAAGTGAAAAATAAGGAGGGGTGAAAGAGGGGTGGGGGCCTGAGGGGGGCGGGGGGATAGAAAGAGAGAGACAGTGAGAAAAGACGCAAATTGCCATCACATTCTGGGATCCACCTCCGCATTTCCATTCATAGAAATTACACACACACACACACACACACACGCATACTTGGACGTACACGCACTCGTCAGCAGCAGGCAGGAGGGGGGCCTCGAGGTGGGGAGTCCTAATTGGCTGAAGCAACCGAGTCGAACCAATCAGAGCGCTCAGTTTACTGAGCAACGGGCACGCAGAGGAATGAGGATTAGTGAGTGAGAGTGTGAGAGAGAGAGAAAGAGAGAGAGAGAGAGAGAGATGCAAAGAGAGAGACAGATGTACAATAGGAAGCCACTTTGACGTCATTAGAATGGTATAAAAATTGCAGTTCTCTCACACACACCATGTCCGCAGTGTATGGGATTTTCCTTTGCATCTTGTGTGTGTGTGTGTGTGTGTGTGTGTGTGTGTGTGTGTGTGTGAGAGAGAATGAGTGAGAGAGAGAGAGAGTGAGGGGAAAAAAGAAAAAAAGAAAAATCCACACGCAGCACCCAAGAAGCTCCATCGTTAACATTCAACTGTCCTTCACGAAAGCCTCAATAACACAGAGACTGTGTGTGTGTGTGTGTGTGTGTGTGTGTGTGTGTGTGTGTGTGTGTGTTACAGCTCTCCCCCTGGGAGACCCTTCAAGCTCCATCTACACAACCATCCATTATTACACAACACTGAGATGTGTACAACCTTTTTATTGTGTGTGTGTGTGTGTGTGTGTGTGTGTGTGTGTGTGTGTGTGTATTCTACATTCCCAAAAGCCATGATCTCTTTGAGAAAGGTTGTTCGTGTTTGGAGTGTGTGTGTGGGTGCAAATGGGTTTGTGGGTGTGTGTTGAGTGCTTTGAGTATTCAAGGCTCTGTGTGTATGTGTGTGTGTGTAATGCAGGTGGATGAGTCAGAGGTTGTTAATAGCAACGTGCAGAATTCGTGCAACACTAAATCTGCATCCTGTCCATCACTGTGGACACACACACACACACACACACACACACACACACTTTCTGAATATTTCCCTGTCTTTCTCTCTAGGACCTGAGCGAGACCATCTTTCATCTTTCCCTAGGCAGACAGTCAGACAGAGACGTCATTACTCCCATGCTTTTTTAGCAACCTGATCTTCTTTCCTCCATCAGCTGGCTGACATCTCACACACACACACACACTCACACACTCACACACTCACACACTCACACACTCACACACTCACACACTCACACACTCACACACTCACACACTCACACACTCACACACTCACACACTCACGAACCCAGTTTACAGATATACAGAGAAAGGAAGGTGTGTGTGTGTGGTATCTGATAATGAGTTTGTCTAGGAAATCTAGAACTCTAAAAGGTTGTTCCCTTTGTCAGAAGTAGAACCCCTTCAGAAAGCTAGAACCATTAACATCCCCCACCTTTAGAAAGTGTGTTTATATTGTGTGTGTGTGTGTGTGTGTGTGTGTGTGTGTGTGTGTGTGAGAGATTGATAAAGCAGCAGGATGAAGACGTACAGACGTACGTGTCAGACAGCGTTTTCTCGTTTTCTGTAAAACTACATGCATCGTTTCCTTCGTTAATCAAGTTAGCAGTTAAATCTGTGATGATGATTCCATATAAAACCTACAAACATTCAACCACTCGCTCTGCAGAGATCACGCTGAAGAGAGTCTCAGAAGCAGAAGCATGGAGAAATCAGAACTATTTCACACCTCGTGGTTCAGGGCCGAAAAGATAACAGGACATGTTCGATATCGTCCTAATGCTCCTCACAGAAACCAGGACGTGTTTCTGAACAGCGCTGAAGATGTTCTTAAGGCTCTACTGCTGTGCCCCTCGGGAGCCGACGGGTCATTTTTCATCCGATAAGATTTGTTCATGAACAGAGTGACAATGTTTAAGAATCTTGTTTTAGAAGCCTGGTTTAATCTATCTCTCGTCAGACATTTTCCTTAGGGAGAGCCTCTAGCTATGCGCTACTCCATTACTCCACACAGGAGCGATTATTCTGCAGGACCCAGATGGACCGTACCATCTCTGAACCACAGCTCTGTAACACACACACACACACACACACACACACACACACACACACACACACACTCCCAGTGGGAGCTGACCTTCAAACACTCAGACACCCAGGGAGCCAAGAGAGACCTCAACAATCGAACGAGGAGATGGCGTCCGGTGCATTTGTGTGTCCCTGCAGTCTATTTGCCAAACAAATGCCTTTATTTTTTTTCCCCTCCACATTATGGAAAGCAGCGGCTTGGCTGAGGCACGACACGTCACGTCACGAGCGGGAATCCCACTCGGCAGCAGACAGGCTGATGCTATCTCTTACGGCTCGGAGATCATCAATAATGCAGCGCTCGGACTATAAACAGATCGGGAATAGGGCTCGACATGCGGTGCTTTAAAAATATAAGTCACTTCCTATTAAGGGAAGAAGCTTCAATATAAAACACACCGTTGTGAAAACCTTGAACAATCTGACTGTCTGAATGGTTATACATCGAAAAAACACATTCATAGTGTGAATATATTTTTCAAATAAAACCCTCAACCTAGCATGGAATAAAACACATTTAATCTTTCATGGTGATGGTGCTAATGATGGTGATCTGTCTGACATTCTTTCAGCTCAAAAACGACTCAAAACGTCTGATTTGGATTCAATCAACGTTAAAAAGAACAGAAAATTCCACACAGTTCTCTCTCATATGATGTTTACTACCTCAGGAGTTGAAACTTTTTATTAGCAGTCATGACACAAAGCTCCTGCTTCTTATTATGGCAGAACCCATGAAAGTTGCTTTAGCAGTCGATGCTAAGTGCAATTACAGTGCAATTCTAGCTGTTCTGTATCTTTTCTCACTAATTTACCAACACAACTGATGTTCCAGATAATTCTGTCTCATTTCCACGGTCACTTTGACTTTATAAAAGACCGTTCTAGCTAATTAAGTCTTCCTTTGTTCTGTGGTATGTCCCAGTTGACTAGCACCTGTCTTGTGATATTGACCACTTCACCACAGAAGTGTAAACTGTATTCACAAAACGTAGTTTTAGTCATTCTGAGTGTTTTATTAATAATTTACCAACACATCTGAGGTAAAAGTTGATGTTCCAGATAATTCTGTCTCATTTCCAAAGTCACTTTGTTTTTATAAAAGACTGTTCTAGCTAACCAAGTCATTCTGTAGTGTAAAATGTCATTCTGAGTGTTTTATTAATAATTTACCAACACATCTGAGGTAAAGGTTGATGTTCCTGATAATTCTGTGTTGTCTGCACCATCACTGTCTTGACACTTTCTGTATAAAAGACTTAACGGATATGCGCTAGCTAGCTAAATCATAAGCCTCAGTTATCAGCTAGCTTATGCTCTGGGTCTGTATTTCCCAGTTGCCTAGCAACAGTGTTCTCATAACATTAATCCCTTCCCATTTTGTACAAAATCACAGTTTCACATGTCAGAAATATATGATGGAAGATGCATCAACGTTTTAGCATGTACATAAATAAAAAAAAAAGCTTTTGATTCATTCCTGCTTATGAATCGATTCATCCGACTCATTTACAAACAAATCGCTATTACTAAAAATAGGTGGATATTCTGATATTTTTAAAATATAGTGCTAATTCTAGAGCTATAATCACTATTAAAGACAACACCACAATCAGAATTTGAAGAAACCTTGTGTATATCATTTATCTAGTACATCATACCCGATTCATTTAAAGGATTTATTCTGATGTTCGAGTCGTCCTGAACCTGCTCCTAGTTATTACCCAGACTTTAGATCATACGATACTGAATATTTGCTTTTAATATTCAAAAATAGATCACATTCGCAAAACCTTGAGCTAAATATTGTGTTAGAGTGTATGTATGCGATTGTGAGAATCTGAGCAAGTGGTTTAGCGAGAGAGAGAAGAAACAAAAGCAGGATAAATAAAGTGAACAATACGGAGAGTGAGGAAGTGTGTGTCTTTTCTGAGAGAGACGATGGCCTAGTTGGGCCAAAGAGGACAGTAATGTGGGCTAAACACACACTCAGGCTCAGTCCATCCTGTTCCCTACACTACCCTCCTGTAGCGCGCACTACTTAGTGACGGTCTGTCCGCTCAGACCCGGGATACGTTTAAAATCCTGTAAAATTATAAGCTGTTCTTCAGTTCTGTGTTCATTAAAAGCTCCTTGCATTATTTTACACCATTCAGCTACAGCACACTGAATAAAATCCTTTCTGGAGAGTGTCAAGGGCATTTTTTTATAAAGGAAATACAAAGTTTAATAGCACTTCTGGTGTGCAGGAGCGCACTCTGTGGCTTCTCATCATGCCAGATCGATCAGTTCTGGTCTTCAAGGTCGCCTCTCGGAGACGGCGATGCTGATGATGTGTGCAAAATAAACCTCTAAGACGAGTCAAAGCACCATGCAGTCGTTAAATTAGACACACACACACACACACACACACACACACCACTGTCCCTCACTTCTAATCCTTTGCTGTGTCACTCTTCCCGCCCACTTTACGTTGGCGAAGATCATCAGATCCCATTTAATTGAAAAATAACGACTTCTGGCCGCTTTGTCACGTCACTGGAACAACAAAAGGGGTGGTGTGATGTGTCCTGAGCTAAAGCGGCGTTACTGTCACCACCCAGAAGTGGTACTTTGTCAATGAATGCAATTTTTTCTTCATTAATAAATAAACAACACATTTATCCATTTTATAGTTACATTTAATGTTGGAGAAACAAGTTAGTTCCTGTTGTCGCTTACGTTATATAAACAGTCGTTCCCTCACCAGCGTCTCTTTATTCTCTCTCTTCAATAATAAGAGAAAAAAAAAAAAGCAGCTTGTTACGCATGTTATAGAGAAACCGCAAAGCAGCGTAAACTCCTCTGTCCTGAAGACGTCGGAGAACTAAACGTTACAGCTTCACCTCTGACTGTTACAAAGCGCTGACACTGGAGACTCCTTCCATCAGTGTTAAATAAACATCTTACAAAATATCAACGATTACATGCGTTTATGTGGAGCGTCCGTCGTACACGTCCTTGTGACTGAGCTGTTGCTATAGAAACTATAACGTATTAGAACGAGCGCATTAATGTAAACCTGCGCTACTGTCAGAGCTGCTGTTCTAGAAAATTAATCAACACCTGACAACCAATCACAATCCAGACCTCAGCAGTGCTGTGGTGTAATGAAAATTCTATAAAATTTAACAAAAAATGTAACTAAATCGACAAAATATTGGATAATTTAGAGTCAGTCTCTTATACAAACAGAATGAAGGCTGCTGGGTTTCGCTGCAGAAATAAGAAGCGAGTCGACAGTCAAAGTCTCCAGAAGAACTGCGGCTGCTTCTGCAAGATGCTCAGTAACACTTCCAGCTCATTTCCTTATCAAACTGCACACACTGCACCTGAGACACTGTTTATTTATTTAAAGCCAAGGATCGTCACATTAAATACTGACTCT
>CM040991.1:447893-460393 GCA_022985145.1 Pangasius djambal
GTGCGCTTACGAGCTCGCTAACGTTAACTAAAATAAAAGTCGCTCTGAAGACATATTTATTCTCTCTGGCTTTCAGTATTCCATGAACACTGGTTTACGGCTTTATTGCTGTATTCGCTTTACTTTGTCGTCTGTTTTGTGTTTCTTGTAGTTTTACTTTTTGTATTTTTCCTAGTTTTATTCTTTGAAAAGCACTTTGGTCAACCTTGGTTGCTTTTAAATGTGTTTATAAATAAACATTGATTGAGCAAATTTAATTTAAACAAAATCAGATGCTCACTACATAGGGTATAGCACAGTGATGTTACAGTCCCTATTTAGTGCACTAGATGCCTGATGGAACTCCCACACGTATAGACGTAAAAATGCTCCAACAGCCTGAATTACAATTCTCTATTTCTCAACATGATACGTTTTAAAAGCAGCAAGCTGTCACGCTGAAAAAATAACCAGGAAATAAACAGATTGAAAATTGAGATGCATAAATAATTGTTTTAAATCTCTAGGCCGCTTTAATCCGGAGCATTTAGCATTTCCTAGAAAGACGGCGAGATGATAAGGTGAGAAATAAACGACAGAGCGTATGGAGTGTAAATCTCTGGTCGTTAATTTACTGCTTAAGAAGTGGAGTGTTTAATGAGGTCGAGTCTTTTCATAACAGATCCGAGCCGATACTGTGGAGAATTCCAATAATGGTTTATTTCCTGAAAATGATTACATGCTTCACGCATCGCTGCATCATCATCATCATCATCATCCCCCCACAGGAAATTTCCATTATGCAGAAAAAAAACTTGCTCTTCAGTAGAATCTGGAATAAAGACGATGTTCTAGATCAAGTGTCACTTTAAGGTTTGATCTGTTTAACAAGAAAACTCGAGTTTAGTCTCATTTTTTACTCTTTACGACTACGAGACTGTGAGAGCAGTGAAACGTCACACTACAGGGGATCTGAGGTCACGTCCAGGGCTGGACACACCACGTGTGGTGATCCTGAAGAGCTCAGTGATTAAAGGATTACACACAGAGAGAGAGAGAGAGAGAGAGAGACAGACAGACAATGACAAAGAAAGAGAAAGACAAACAGAGACAGTGACAAAGAAAGTGAGAGACAGACACAGTGAAAGAAAGAGACAGAGATAGAGATAGAGAGAGAGAGAGACTCTGCATACCCATATTGGTAAAAGAGTACACAGGGCAACAACAAAACTCCTGCAGAGTGGAATTAGGACAATACCCGCTTCTAATCAGTGTCCAAAAAAGAGCTCTCGAGTTCTATGAGCGTTTAAAATGCGAGCCAATCTCGTACCATGCTCAATGAAAGAGATCGCTACAGAGAGAGAGAGAGAGAGAGAGAGAGAGAGAGACTGTGCTTCCTGTACATGCAGAAATCAGCGGAAACAGAGGAACATTCCCTGCTACAGTGAGACCATTACCAACACATCTGATCCGTCTACTTCACAAAATTTGAAAATAACAAAAATCTTACGGCACCATCAAATCAAGAAAAACAAAGATGCGTTTTGGGAGAAAACTCGAGCCTGATCGTAACAGCAGTTAGATATGGAGCAGCTTGCCACGAGCTCAGAGAGACAAATCGAGCCAGTGGACAAATCCAAAGTCACATTCTTACACTTCCAAGCGTTTGAGTGGGTGTACACACGTTTACCCTCGTCTTAACATCTCTCTCCTGTTGTATATATTTATATGATTTATTGCTGATTTATCTGTTCATTTATTTATGTATGGTGTATTTATTTGTTTATTTCGTGGCCAGTGCTTTGGCATTACTGTACCACAGTCAGAGAGGGAGGGAGGGGTCTGGGGGCCCACTTACAACCAAAATTTTACACTATGGGATAAACTTCCAGCTGAAATGATACACGCACAATTCTGCAAATCATCCTACAAGTTCATGGAAACACAAACAACGGCTGCTGAGGGAATGGGCCGAGTTCCACTACTGCTCAAGATCCGGAAAATGTCTCACACACACACCGGCTCCACCTAACACAGAGGGTGCGTTCGCAATCGGCTCGCTCGCTCGCTCGGTGCTGAATCAGTGGATCGTGTACAGGAGTTTGGGCACTAGGACCCTGGCTCACTACACAGTCACGCTGATGACTCAATTCCTGTCGCCATGACGACGTACTCGCGTTGTAAAACGTCACCGCTGGCGTTTATCACCAACAGGCAGGACCGATATCTTTCTGACGTTACATGTCGTATAAATTCGTTCGCTTCATCACACGCGTTTCTGTCACGGTGCAGGAGCAGGATCGTAGCCTCGCTAGCGGATTTATTTAAATCATTAAACACGTAAAGCCGTTAGACTCGAACACACCGTATACAGAACGTCAAATAAATGAGTAATCATCTGAGAGCTACAGCAACGATAACCAGCTCCTGACGTTTGTAGACGAAGTTGGCCGAGAGTTCGTCTGCCATTTTGTTCAAGAGGCTTCAGAAAATATGACGTCATTTCCTGTAAGGGAACGTAGCGAGCGTCGATGCGCACTGGTTTTTTGGGGATTTTTTAGGGAGCGAACGTTCCAGTGCAGAGTGCAGCTCGGCCTCCACCAACAGAGCGTCACAAACTCACACGCAGAAACATTTCCAAAAATTTCAGCGCACACGTTCTCCCAGTTCCCCGTCTGCCCAACACCGACACGCTGACCACCGCCTGCTAGGAGAACGGAACTGCTGACAGTGGAGTGGACCATTACGGGACAATAAGCATACTCTATTCTCTCTCTCTCTCTCTCTCTCTCTCTCTCTCCACACATGCTGCTCCTGAGATGCCAGTGATCCTGACCCCTTCTGCTCTCCGGACCTGCCTGATCCATCCTGATGCCCTACTTCTGCTTGGAGTTCTCATCACTTGGAAATCCCTCAGTGCTGCTGCTGAGGATGGACCCCATGGACGACATGAAGACACATGAGATTACTGAGGATGGTTCCACTTAGAAACCACGAAGATGGCTTTGGACTTCAATTTCTGTGAACCGTTTTGCATTCGGGTCTCCATCAGTGAACAGTTGAGAACGTCAATAAACAGACCTCATGTGAAACCTGTGATGAATTTCCTGGTTACACACCTGCACTGTGTGTCCATGTAGTACACAGTTATAGAAGGGAATGATTTATAATCGCACTCTCCAGTGTCACCCAGATGAGTCTGGTTCCTCTCAAGGTTTGTTCCTCATATCGTCTCAGGGAGTTTTTCCTCACCACCGTCGCCTCTGACTCGCTCATTAGGGATAAATTTATACATTTAAAATTGATATCCAGAGTTGATATATTTCTGTAAAGCTGCTTTGTGACCATGTCGGTTGTTAAAAGTGCTATACAAATAAAACTGGATTGAAGGAGAGCCGTGTTTTAGCAGGACAGGACGTATACGTGTATATACTAATATTATAGAGTATCAAAGCTGCAATAAAACAGTGTAACTATTTATCATATTTATATCACAATTATGTGTCTCTGAATATTAATGTCACATCATACTCAAACAACTTCCTTCATGGATGAATAAAGTACTCTATCCATCCATCTAATGAAGTTCCATCAGCGGTCATGTCCTAACAGTGACGTAATAAAACCCACTCTTTAAATGTTTGAAGTGATGAGTGTTTCTCTCTTTCCCCCACGCACTGCCTCCACGCTGTAGAGGATCGCCTCTCGCGGCCCCGCCCCGCCTCTTCCACTGAGAACACGGCGCTGGACAGGAGATGGACAGGAAAGCGACGTCCAACCCACTCAGCCTAATTGCTATGTGACCGCTGAGAAACAGCGAATCAATCATATTTCCATTCAATTAGCGCAGACGAGGTGACGGACCTCTTTTAGTCAAATGAAACGCTGCAGGAGAAGACGACCTTGGATGACCTCGGAGACGCAACGTGACGCTGGTGTTTTATAAGAAACCTCCGTCTCAGCAGTGTGAGCAGACTGAACTCGGCTCTCCTCGGCAGGGGTGTAGCGTGGGGTCTTACATCACTCTGACCGAGGACAGAACGTTTATTTAGCGACGCAACGTTAACAGTAAGCAGGATCCTGGAGGAAAAAGCTCAGCGGCGTCGTGTGAGGAGGAAAAGGAAAATACATATATTTTAAATATCTAAACATCTTCAGTAGACGCTTTATTGAATCCTCATCAGTTAAAGACTCTTCGATGCTTTATTTTTAATCACTAAAATGAATCAGTGCTGAATTATAAACTCTATGAACAAACAAACAGCAGCTGCACATATTTACATTACAAATCTATGAATATGCACAAATATGCAAATTATGCAAACTGGAAACACCCCCATGACCTCAACCTGTCCGTGCGTGTGTGTGTGTATTATATATATAAATAATTACAATGTTACCATGACAACCACTGTCTCGTTAACTAGGAGCTAGCTGAGCACATTAAACATTTCCAGACAGCACGCCGTCATCCTATACTCTAATCTCAGACGTGATCGGTCCAAATTAGTGGAGGATATTTCGCGACATCACAAACTGAGCTCGTACATAGCTCCGCCCCCGAATCAGCTCTATACAGAAGTGCGGAGAAAATCTAAATGAGTTTAGATGAAAGGAAATGGGAGGATCTGTTTTAAAGAACATCTAAAGATCACGCTGTAGAGATCAGGACGAGTTTAATGCAGCAGCGGCGCAGATACGAGAGGAAGGCCAATCCTCCAGCACCGAGCCCGCTCTGCGGTCGCCGTGTAGAGCACGCTCTGGGGGTGTGTGTGTGTGTGTGTGTGTGTGTGTGTGTGTGTGTGGCTCAGTTTATTTTGCCCCTGGCTGTAATGAGAGGAAGCCCGAGGGTGCTGGAGGAGTCACAGAGGAGGAAGAGAAGGAGTGATGATGCCTCGGGCTCACGGAGGTCAGCACACAAAATCAAACTTCATCAGCGCTGGAGAAACAAACACACGCAACTAAACAAACTACACACCAGGCTTAGCACACACCAAACCGGGAATTGTGGGTAAAATTGTGGGAAAATCCTCCATGTTAGGGTACAGAGATACGAGACACAGGGCTGCGGTCTGTTCTACAGAGATCAGGAATATTTTATTAATTCATTTTTTTATTTTGATCATTTTTGGAAGCTTTACTTCCCCTGTTTTTAGACACTACTGCAATGAGGTGCAAATTAAAATATTTAATAAATGAAAAATATAATGTTTCATGTACGCAGTAAACGTTTCACTGCTCACGTTTGCACTTCGAGCTTCCGAGGACGTGTTGTACACAACCGTCCAATTTTTTTCTTTCAGTCAGTTCAGATCAGCTGCGCGACTCGACACGTCTCCTCCGCCGTGCGTGAAACCGCTGCAGGATGAAGGCCGGCAGCTACGTCACTGCTGTTCTAATGAAGATCTACAGAACCGATGCATCGTTTAGCTAGCTAGCTTTTCTTCGCAGGAATACAAAATTGGTTTAATCACAACTGAACGAAGGTTTTGATTTAGGTATTGATTTGCATCACAATCCTGACAACACTAATGTACACACTTCCCTGAAACATCCAGCCTTCACTCTCGTTTGCGCAGATCAGGTGCACAGATGAGCTGCAGAACATCTCATATTTCACCCACAAACCCTCAGCTTTCTCTCGGAACGGATGATTTATAATTACCATGCTTAAACACAACTTATTAAGCGTCCTATTATATATGTATATGTATATACACACACACACACACACACACACACACACACACGACATGTTACATGGATGCGTGGGTGATTCTGGAACTGCGATAACATCAAAATCTGATTGTGTTTATACAAAAGGATAAAAAAGATAAGTGTGTGTGTGTGTGTGTGTGTGTTAGACAGCGTCCTCTCAGAAGCAGCTGCTCTACTCGGACTGAAGAGGTTTTGCACTCTAATGCGATGCCAAACAGGCTCTTTGCCAATTTAAAACAGGACTGATTTATCTACAAAGCTCAGGTCCGTCCGTCTCACAGATACACCATCAGGTCCACGCAGGAAAAAGCTCCAGGTGTCAGATTGGAAAAAAGAGAGAGAGAGAGAGAGAGAGAGAGAGAGAGAGAGAGAGAAAAGGGGTGGACTTAACACTAGGCAAACACAGGCAACCACCTTGGGGCCCCAGAAGCCAAGAGCCCCTAAAAATGCAAATTATAGATTTTTTAAAATTATTAATGCCTAGGTCCCCCAAATCACTAAATCCACCCCAGAGAGAGAGAGAGAGAGAGAGAGAGAGAGAGAGAGAGAGAGAGAAGAAAAACCGCCCAATCTACTGATTTAATTTAAATTTTATAGAATTTCTTTTAAACGATGTTATTGTAAAGTCTTGGAAAAGCCACACTGCCTGCAGCATTAAACGAAGGCGACGGAAGATTCCCACGTTATTCCGAGCACACGGCGATGGTGCTGATGAACCTCGGCATTTACTTCAAAACGCCCGCTGAGGTTCAGCCGAGGGCAACGGAACCATTTTCACTTCCTGCTCCCTAATGAGGAAATTCCCAGTGGGAATTTTTCTCCCTCGCACTGATCCCCGCTCCAGCAGGAGAAGATCCACCATGAGAGCAAACACACTCCAATATGAAGAACAATAATCAGCTTTTATTTTTACACCACTTTATCACACAGAGAGGATGGGTAGAAATGAAACACGTCTCAAACAAACGTCTCTGTGTCGTGATGGAGGGATGTGACGGAGGGAGGTGACGGAGGGAGGTGACGGAGGGAGGTGACGGAAGTGTATGCTGGAGGGATTCGATGGAGGGACATGATGGGGGGACTTGATGGAGGGAGTGATTAGATGGAGGGACTCAATGGAGGGGTGTGATGGAGGGATTCAATGAAGGGACTCGATGGAGGGACGTGATGGCGGGATTCAATGGAGGGACGTGACAGAGGGGTGTGATTGAAGGATGTGACGGAGAGACTTGATGGAGCAACATGACGTGACAGTGGATGAAGAAGGGATGTGATGGAGAGATGAGAGAGGGACATGATGGAGGGGCGTAACGGAGGGACGTGAAAAACGGAGAGAGAGGTGATGGGGAGGTGACGGAGGGGAGGAGTGACGCCTCCTCAGCGAGGGGATTACAGCTGTGTGAGACGGAGGGCTTTAATGAGCTTTAGCAGAGCTTTCCGTTCTCGATTAGTGTGTGTCAGGACTCCCTGTGGCTCGCAGCGTGAGGGGGAAACAGCCCCCATCACTCGCTCCCTCCCTCCGTCATTCCCTCCCTCCTTCCCTCCGTTTGGAGCACGACACATCCGGATCTCCTTCTGCCATGTGAATCACACTAAAGCACTGACGCCTCAGGATCTCAGCTACACATCATCTGATTCGCTGAATCCCGGGTTAAACCGCAATCACAGCATACACACCGTCTCTCTCTCTCTCTCTCTCTCTCTCTCTCTCTCTCTCACACACACACACACCCGCAGTGAGTCACCGTCCATCACGGTCATCTTCATACCACATACTACTAACGCACTTAAACAGTTATAACCCTTCATACCGCTCCTACACACCTCATCACATGATCTGTGTTTAAACGACACACTAAACACCACAACAGCCCACGACGTAGGTGGAGGTAGAGATTATAGATACAGGGTTCAGTAGGTCCAAATACAACCCTATTCGACATAATACACTACGTAGGGTGTAGGGAGCATCTCTTTCACTCATTACGTAGTGCACTTACACAGAGGGAACTGGATTCTAGTTAATAAAACAGACCAAAGCATTTATAAGCAGCTATGAGCTTCGTCACAGGAGAGTCCAGTTACTCATCACTTCATCACATCCACCGTTTCATATCCTCCATCAGCACAAAACTCAAACACAGTCACACACTTTATACAACACATACAGACAAACATGTCTCAGCTCACTGCTCCCACACACACACACACACACACACACACACAGAGACAGACGGCTGGAGAACAAAGGGGATCTCCACCTCTCTCCCCTGCTCTATTATTAGATCTTCAACCCGGAGACAAAATAATCACACGTTGCGCTGCATCAGCGCGGGCAGAGCAGGAGACGAGCAGAAAAACCCTTCGTTACGCCCTCGCCTCCGACTTCTGCGTCTCAACCCCAGAACACTAACCACGGTTCTAACACTAACCACGGTTCTGCGTTCCTGCTCCATTTCACCGATCAGAGCTCTCTCTCTCGCTCACACACACACACAGGAGGTTCACCTACAACACATCACCTGCTAATGCTATTCCACACAATCCACTGCTCACAATGGCTGTGTCCCAATTACACTTATACTGACTATATAAGGCATAGTGCACTTACGTATATAAGAATCAAGAAACCCAGATCACTCCCAATTACACTTATAGTGCACTACATAGGGCATAGTGTACTTATATAGGGAGCAGCGAGCCAAATCCCAAATGACTCCCTATTACTCTTATAGTGCACTACATAGGGTGCACTGTAGTTATATAGGGAGTACTGAGAAGCATCTGAAATCACTCCCTATTACACTTAAAGTGCACTAAATAGGGAGTAGTGTGCATATATATGGAGCAAGGAGGTGAATTCCAAATCTCTCCCTACTGCACCAATAGTGCACTATATAGGGCATAGAGCTCTTATGTAGTGAGCAATTCCATTTCTAGTGCACTACATAGGGCGTAGTGTGACGCATCCCAAATCACTTCCTATTGCATTTCTAGAGCACTACATAGGCAGGGTGTAGAGCTCTTCTACATGGAAAGAGAATCCCAGATGACTCCCCATCACCTGTATAATGCATTACACAGGGTATAGGAGCCATTATTTCAGAAACTATGTAGTGCACTTGCACAGGGAGCAATGAGATGAAGCTCGCAGGGATTAGGGAACTCACTCACTGAGTGCCCTACATAGGGTGGAGATGCCATTATTTTTAGGAAGCCACAGCCACAAAATGGCCGCTCATTGCAGGTATACAGCGTCCTACAAAAGGTACAGGAGCCTTTACTTCATAACCTGTGTAGTGTGCTTATACAGGAAGTAGGGATCTGAATCCTAAACACAGGCTGGCAATTCCATTATTCTACCCTTCCCTATGTAGTGCACTTATTTACAGATTAGGGAGCTAAATCCCAAATGATTCCTAGTAGGACATGTATTGTGTGCAGGCCATTATTTTTTTTCTTAATGTAGTGCACTACAGAGAGAAACCATTCTAGAGCTGGAGAATAATGAGTCCTAAATAGTTCCCTAATGGACATGTATAATGCACTAAATGGGGTAAGACTCACATGGAGAGTAGGGAACTGAACACCATGAAGTGCACTAAGTAGGGAGGGAAGTCAGGGTGTATTGTACATGTCACACTGTACACGTACTTATGGGTTAGACGCCATTGTTTCTAATGTAGTGCACTTATTTCCAATAAAGGGAGCAAGGAGCCATTTGGAATCCAGCCACAGAAAAGCAGGAGGCGTCTTGAATGTGTGTGTGTGTGTGTGTGTGTGTCTTCTCGCATGTGAGAAGCAGAGCGCAACAACGCTGCTACCGACATCTTGAAGAAAAGGTAACCATATCTCTCTCTCTCTCTCTCTCTCTCTCTCACACACACACACACACACACACACACACACACACACACAGAGAGAGAGAGAGAGAGAGAGAGAGAGAGAGAGAGAGAGAGAGAGAGAGAGGAGCCTTTTAGATGCAGCTGCATGCACTGTACAAATGACAGATGGCAGAAAAAGCTCTTTTGAGCTCTTTACAGCATAAAACAAGCACCTGATGTATGATTGTGTGTGTGTTGGTGCCACAGTCACAACATTTCCAGTGAGAAATGATTCCTCAGCTATCAAAGGCACTAAAATACTTCTACTGTGCCGTCTTTCTGCTTTCCTGGTGACTCCGTGTGGTCCTGAACAGACGCTCGAACCCTCTTTAAAGGCAGGATACAAACACACTCTGAAGGACTGGGTCCGATTCCGTCAAAGACATGACAAGTGCATGTGTGTTCACGTGCACGACATCAGTACGGTAGGAAACGTCTCTAAAGCAGAGCTAAAGCAGAACACGGCGGCACCGTGACAGTGTTCAGAGTCACGCTGTACACAGGCAGAAACGAGGAGAAGTACAGGACAGACCGAGCTCCTTCAAGGTCGTGAGATTATGAAGTATATTTATTATCTATTTAGTATAATTAAGGGATTAAAAGGCCATCAGAACAGAACATGAGGTTAAAAGCATCACATCATTATTATAATTATTATCATCATCATCATCATCACTAAGAGGAAAAAAACGGTACTTCTGCTCATCACTGCTGCGGTACCACTGAGGACTAAAGAGCATGTTTTCTAGGTGAACAGCTTCACAGGTACATTTTCATGGCCAGGAAACCTGCTCTGCTCTGCAGATCATCTGAAATAACCAGACTGAAGGGAGAGGAGCTGCTCCCTGGATAAGAGCCTCTTCATCTCTGACCCTGAGGGCTACACCACCCGACTCCCTCACAACAAAGTTTGGATTTAGATGCTGAAGAAAGTGAGAAAAACTCTTTGGAAAGATGAAGCTTCTGCTAAAACTCTCAGCCAGGGAAAGACACCTGATAATAAACTCCTCCTTCAGTTATTCCGCCTACTTTAGTATTATTATTATTATTATTATTATTATTATTAGGGGTAATTAGTGTGCTGTTAAGTGGGATATGAAGCGCGAAAGGCATGCCGGATACTTAACTATTTGCACAGGTGCTGCAGACACAGGTCGAGACATTCCCCCTCCACCTCGTCCTCCGCCACCGAGTCCGACAAAGGGCGCGCGGGCACAGGTGAGTCCTCGCGCAGCGGCGGCCGCATCTCCCGCAGGAAGAGCTCCAGGAAGCGGCGGTAAGCTTTCTCCTCGCTGCCACAGACCGCCATCACTCCTTCTCATTCCCGGAGAGACACGACTCAGACGGAGGAAGAAGAGAAGAAGGAGAAGGAGAAGAAGGAGGAGGAGGTTCTGCTGGTTTGAGTCATGAACAAGCTGCAGGTGCGCGCGCGAACGCGAGAGCGCGTTAACGAGCCGCGGTGACGTCAGATACAAAGGGGGCGGGGCTATGTAGAAAATAGAAAGAGTACCCTGCTGATAGGGGTAACTACGTCATCCGGTTTCTTCGGGATGAATGAATGAATGAATGAATGAAGGGATTCGGTACACGGCGTTCGGTTCGCCAGCTCCATGAACCATAAACACTTATCACACTTTGTATTTTTCTACAATATGTTTTGACAAATCAAAAAAAAATTTTTAAATGTAAATGTGTCAAAATTACTACAGTTCCGTTAAAGCACCGCGGGGATCACCTGGACCAATCAGCTATAGCCTTCACATCCGGGTCCTTATGCCAGCGTTTCTGACAGCGAGTTAGCTAACTAGCTAGCGAGCTAACTATTAAAAGCGGATAATACTCTGTAGCCGGCTAACTGTCTAAACTAAGACAAATTACAACTAAAAGTCAATTTACAACTTTACCGAAGCAGAAAAATATAAAAAATATATCGCTATGTGACAAGACAAGCTAGTTAGCGAACATTAGCCAGATGCTAACCCTAGCTAGGCTAAGAAGCGGGTGGTTATGGGACATGGAGTTTTTGTGTAATACCACAGTCTCAATGAATACACAATAAAATATTCGAATATTGTTTATTGAAAAAAGGATATAACTTAAATCGTGGACATTTTATACACACACACACATATACATACATACATATATATATATATATATATATATATATATATATACACACACAATAAAAATAAACGACGGTAAAGTTTAAATTAGGTTAAAAAGTGAATTATGAGTACTAACTTTGGGGAATTTTACTTCCGGCGCCGGAATGACGTAAAACCTGAGTAGTGTATAGACGCGCGTGCACGTGGGAGATGCTATTTTTACACGCGTTTAAATAGTGGAGTTGGAGGGAAAAAAATAATAAATTAATAAATAAAGAAGTAAAGTATTGTGTGTGATTTGACGTTGTGTGCTGAGTCAGGAATGACGTCACTTAAAAATGATTTCATACAGGACAAAAATATATTTTATAAAGATAAAACGCACACTGTACGTATACACATGCTGTGATATTACACTATTAACTACTCAGTGTTCATCATACCTACAGCACAGGTCACTCTGGAGTCTACCTGTTGCGCTGCAGAAAGTATTGGCACCCCTGCCTATCAGTGACTATAATTACAGCCTATAATTACTAATGCACAGTTAATTAACGCAGGTTAAATACACATCAAGGTGAAAAATGAGTCATTTACAGCAGCAGGACAGTCAGTGTCTCAGGTTTCAGACCTTTTTCTTGCTGATCTCTGTTGGTTTTCTGATTTCGTTTCCCCTCCAGCTCACTGCTGGCATTTCACATGAACCAGAGGCACGGAAATCCATCAGCTAATTGGCCGTGAAGGACTGATGCCTCGAGTCCTGTGAGGCTTTTAATGAAAATGAGCAGCGAGAAGCTCCCCTGATTCCCCA
>CM040991.1:463011-491801 GCA_022985145.1 Pangasius djambal
GTGTGTGTGTGTGTGTGTGTGTGTTACCGCTGCCCCATGCTGAGCTGATAAGTGAGTGAGTTGCTGTGAAAACCCGGTGAGGATCCGGGTCCTGTGAGAGAGATCCTCCAGCTCCTGTCTGAAGGGGAAAGCCACGCTGTCAATCACCACCAGCCGCACCTGTCATCCCATAATAATCATCTCAATAATCAATAATAACAGCTCAACATCAAAATCTCTCAAATCACAAACATGACCACCTCCCAAAATAAGAGTTTAAGATTTTTTTAGTTTACCCCTAGGGCTTTTATTATGTTTGAGAGTATTTAATGCTATATATTTATCTATATATTTCTCTGTGGGGCTTTTATCATGTTTGAGGGTGATATGAGACCTGCTTGGCATTTTTATAATAAAAGTCCCAGCTTTGTATTTTCAATATTAACTATTACATTATCTAGCTTTTATTTCTGTGGACGTTTTTTTTAGATCGTATCATATCATATAAAAAATCATTTCACTTATTTGTTTGTTTGTTTGTTTGGTGGACGGTGCCAGTCGGTTCACGTTTTTTCCCGCGATGACGACGGACGTGTGGAAAAGCCGCGTACCTGTGGACGTTTCCTCAGGAAGTCGTGCAGGAGGTGAAGCTCAGCGAGAAGCTCCGCGTGATCCTGGCAGCGGACGAGGAAGACGCCGGAGAGGATCTTCTCCACGCTGAAGCTCTCTAAAGCTTTACGCTGCTCTGAGAACCCACACACACACACACACACACACACACAGAGAGAGAGAGAGAGAGAGAGAGAGAGAACCCAGAGTTCCTGCTGAATGGTGTGTGAAGTCAAGCAAGATGATGACATCATCAAAAAGGGCCAGTCACCAGTTGTGATGATATCGCGCGTTCACTCCACAGCCACACACGAGAGGGAGAACTTTTCGTAGTAAACCTTTTTTTTCTTCGTTGTGTAACAGATGAAGGAAGGAAGGAAACACACCTTCGTCCTCAGCCAGAGCGGCGCAGTGCTTCACCGCAGCCTCGGCCACGCCCACCAGCCGCTCCACCACGAACCCGCCCTCTGTGTCGATGAACACGGCTTCACCACCCAGTCCTCCAAAACACACCGGGATCTGCACGTCCACAGCCAGCTGCACACTGACACACACACACACACACACACACACACATACAGTGATTCTTTACACCCATCAATTCTCATATTAAACGTTTTCATGCTTCTCCTCAGAACCTAAACACTCCGTCATGAGTTTCTACAGCACACAGAACCTCTCAAAGGTTCTAGACGGAACAATAAAGAGTCACTCGCTCTGGCTCCATGAGGACTAGACTCCAGAACCAGGACGACTCTCGGGTCTCTCACTCACCACAGCTGCGTTTTTCCGACGCCTGGGACGCCGCAGATTTCCGTGGTCTTCCCCATAGGAACCCCGCCCCCGAGCACAGCGTCCAGCTCCGAGCAGAAGGTGACGATGCTGCCCCGCGTCTCCTCCTGGTGCAGGAGATCCAGCGCTGTCAGGCTCTGCACCGCTGCCCCCTGCTGGAGGGGCGAGGCGTCGTCACGCAGCGTCCGCAACACCTCGTCAGCCTCCTCCGGAGAGATCCCTGCTGCTGAACACACATCACTGCAGTTACACACACCGACTACACATCATGCGCTCGAGTGCAAAAGTTTACATCCCTCCTGCTTTAAAAGGTGGGAAAAAAGGAAAATGTACGGGTTATACAGTTTATCATAGTTTATTTATTGCAAAAGCTTTAAATGGAATGTGGGTGGATTCTGGAAAAGACAACGAGACAAAACAGTAAATAATATATATATATATATATATATATATATATATATATATAGTTTTTGTGAATATTACTCTTCAGAGGATGTGAAAAAGTTTGGACGTAATCAGAGAAAGAAAATGATATGGGACTCTTTTTTGAACTGATAGCATTTTGATTCTTTTTCCTATTAATATGTTTAATCAACATTTTAAGTTCTTAACAATTTGCACAATTATAAGGAAAGTGATAATGAACATCTGATAAACCAAACTGTGTGTAAAAGGAAAAAATGTCTCTTTTTTTTCTGTCCCTAAGGGGGTGCAAACTTTTGCTCTCAGCTGTAAATACTGATGAAACGACGCAGACTTTGCACAGAAGTGTACCTTTACACAGCTGGAGCGGCTGCACCTCAGTCAGATCTGCAGCTGTGTGAAAGCCAGCGTTTATTAATCTGACCTTCACAGAAGGAGCCAGAGGAGAACTGCTCACGGTCCTGAGCATCATATTACTCTCACTGCACTGCTGCGGATTTTTAATGTCTAAACTTTCATCAGGAAGTTTACTAAGTTTCTAAACTTTCATCAGTATAATACAGAATCATTCCACTCTAAATTAGAAGTACACCTGAATATCAAAACCACACTGTAGTCTTAAATAAACAGCTATAATCAACACGCCGGTAATTTCCAAAACGCGCTTTCCGTCCTAATGTCCCTTTTCGCATTCCGTATATCACTTCCGCATATTTACAACACTAGCGTCCTCCATTTTGGAGAGGGAAAAAAACTCGTTAGCATGACTTTACACTAAATAAATAAATAAACAAATAATTCACTTGTGTAATCGATATCAACGTTGTTAGATTTTATATAATGTCGAAACGTTTTTTTGTCCAAAAAAACGGTTTAACTGTTAAAATCAACCTGCTCGTAGACTGGCCATTAGCTAGTTAGCATCCTTCTTTGCTGGTTTTACTCCAGATTAATAAACTTTAACCTTTACACGAAGCTAAATAACTCTTAGATGAAATAAAGAGAGCAGTAAAACTAACACGAATGTAACTTTGGGGGAAAAAAACAAAACGAGTACATTCAACCGAACAAATTCGAACCGCGCTTTTTTTGAAACATGTCCCTCGTTGCATTCCGTATCCGACGGTATGCGAGAAGGGACAAATTAAGGAAGAAAAACGCGTTTGGAAAAATAAAGACCCTGTGTTTTGATTAGAAGGCGTCCATTTTGCCGCGTCAGTGTGGGAATATTGTGGTTTCACTAATCACTGTACAGCGGGTTGAGTCGAGTGCTGTGATCAGGTTTAGGTTTGAAAACAACAGCAGATTTCTGTTCTGTACGCAGTGAGAATCTCACAGAGAAAGGCTGTGACAGAGCTGATCCAGGATCAGACTGTACAAACCCCCGAACCTGTAAGACCTGTGTGTGTGTTTAGTGTTTATCGTGTTTATTGTTTGTGTGTGTGTGTGTTTAGTGTTTATTGTCTGTGTATGTATTGTGTGTGTGTGTGTGTGGCGAGTGTTTAGTGTTTATTGTGTGTGTGTGTGTGTGTGTGTGTGTGTTTAGTGTTTATTGTGTTTATTGTTTGTGTGTATGTGTGTGTGATTAGTGTTTATTGTGTGTGTGTTTAGTGAGTGTTTAGTTTTTATTGTGTTTATTGTTTGTGTGTGTTTATTGTGTGTGTGTGTTTAGCGAGTGTTTAGTGTTTATTCATGTTTATTGTTTGTGTGTGTGTGTTTAGAGAGTGGTTAGTGTTTATCGTGTTTATTGTTTATTGTGTGTATTTATTGTGTGTGTGTGTGTGTGTGTGTGTGTTTAGAGAGTGGTTAGTGTTTATTGTTTATTGTGTGTATTTATTGTGTGTGTGTGTTTAGAGAGTGGTTAGTGTTTATCATATTTATTGTTTATTGTGTGTATTTATTGTGTGTGTGTGTGTGTTTAGAGAGTGGTTAGTGTTTATCGTGTTTATTGTTTATTGTGTGTATTTATTGTGTGTGTGTGTGTGTTTAGAGAGTGGTTAGTGTTTATCATGTTTATTGTTTATTGTGTGTATTTATTGTGTGTGTGTGTGTGTGTGTGTGAGTGTGTGGGGGATGAATTGTCGCTCGGAGGTGTTGGAGGTGTCTCTGGAGGCCCGGCAGGTGGATGAGGCCATGGCGGCGCTGCTGCACACCATCCTCCTGCACCGCAGCACCGGAAAGTTCCACTATAAGAAGGAGGGGACGTACTGCATGGGCACGGTGGGGACTCAGGACGTGGACTGCGACTTCATCGACTTCACCTACGTGCGGGTTTCATCGGACGAGCTCGAGCGCGTGATCCGGAAAACGGTGACCGAGTTTAAGGTGCAGCGGCTCGTCTTTAGTGGGACTTTATTATTATTATTATCCATCCATTCACACACGATTTAGAGATTGTCCAATCACAACGCATGTGTTTGGAGTGGGGGAGGAAACCGGAGAACCCTGAGGAAACCCCCAAAGCACAGGAGAGCATGCACACACAGCGACGGCGTGAATCGAACCTCCAGCCCTGGAGCTGTGAGCCAAAACATGCTGAGCACTAAACCACCCTGCCTCACTATTATTATTATTATTATTATTATTATTATTATTATTATTATTATTAATTACTGTAAATAAGCGCACAACCCGCAAACACACACATCATATTTAATAGTTTTACATCAGAGAGGGAAAGAAAGACAGCACAAGTGCTCTGCACCTGTCCGTATTTTTTTAACGACAGTTTTTTGTGAATCAGTGTTTGATTGTGAGTGTAAAAGAGTGAGAGAGAGAGTGTGTGTGTGTGTGTGTGTGTGTGTGTGAGAATGTGTAACTGCAGGCTCTGTAATGACAGTACTGGGCTTGTGCGTCTCACACACACACACACACACACACACACACACACACAGAGAATGTTGATGTAGATGTAGTTGAAATCACACAGATCGTCTCCGCTCTCACACCAGACCTCCATCACATAAATAAGCGGCAGCACACAGTTCGGGTTCGAGTTCGGGTTCGAGTTTGGGTTTGGGTTCGAGTTTGGGTCAGGGTCTCATTCGCTCAATATTTTCATGAGCACATTTTACACCCGTAGCATCACATCACCGCTGTTCCATCACTGTGGAGTGCGAAGTGCAGATAATCTGTAAATATTGTAAACATGCAGCCAGATTTACACTTTTACACTCCGAATCAGAACTTTCACTGAATGAAGGCTAATGGAAGTCTAAATATAAATGATTTGACGGTTCTCGTCATTATTATTATTATTATTATTATTACTATAAAACATTTAATAAATCATGTTTATATGCGTAAAACTAAGCGTTTGGTAAAAGTCTCCTGCGATCTCAGGCGGCTGACAGGTTGAGAGCCTTTGATCTAATTAATGATGGGTTTTTCAGATCGTTTTGGTGAGACATTTCATTTTGACTCTAAACGAGTCGGTGCAAAGAGTCGACTCTGAATCTAATCTCCTGAACTTGGACATGTTATAACCTGTAATTTGGAGAGCTTCCTCCCTTCCTCAATGCTGTTATGACCTCAAGCACCTTTGTAATTTTTTGTTTCTTCTCCAGGATGCACTGGGGAACTCGGGCAGTGACGGGATGGGTCAGATCTCTCTGGAGTTCTATCAGAAGAAGAAGTCGCGCTGGCCGTTCTCGGACGAGTGCATCCCCTGGGAGGTGTGGACCATCAAGGTGAACGTGGTGAACCTGGCCAACGAGCAGGAGCGTCAGATCTGCCGGGAGAAAGTGGGCGAGAAACTCGGCGAGAAGGTCATCAACATCGTGGAGGTCATCAACCGGCACGAGTACCTGCCCAAGATGCCCACGCAGTCCGAGGTGGACAACGTGTTCGACACGAGCCTGAAGGACGTCCAGCCGTATCTGCACAAGATCACGTACCAGATTACGGATTCTCTCGGGACGTCAGTGAGCACCACCATGAGGAGGCTCATCAAAGACACGCTGGCGTTATAACAGGGTTATAACAGGGTTATAAAGTCCATCATCAGTTACACACACACACACACACACACACACACACACACACACACACACACACACACGGGTTTCCTCTTTATTTATCAGTCTGTAATTAGCATCAGAAATAATCTAGCAGTCAAAAGTTAAATATATTTAATTGTTTTAAAGACATTTGAATAAAAGCTTATGGTTTAAATATAAATAGTGACGTTAATGTTAATGCCCGTGTCTAAGTTTAATAATCAATACTTTCTTAAAAGTGTTTTAAAATTAAACTGTTTCCTCGCTGTATTTGAAAACGTTAAGGAAATCCTCCAGGATGAGAAGATGGTGAGATTTTGCAAAACTTCATCAGGAATTAAAAATCTAAAAGATCTGGACACTTTTCCTGTGTTCTGTTAGTGCTGAAGTAGTGACGCATGAGCGGGGGTGTACAAACTTCTGCCTGGTGGTTTTAAATTTGTACAGTGTAAAAATGTGATTTTTGTTTTTTGTTTTTTTCCAGAATAAAACTGAACTCATGTAAAAACTCCACAGTGTCTGACTGACTGACGGATTGATTGATGTTTTGCTGGGGGGGAAAAAGACAAGAGCATTAGATAATGTTTTTATTTTAATTTGCCAGAAAACAGAGAAAATCTACCGCAGGTTTGTGTAAAAGGTTAAATTATTCCGCTGTGAGACCTGCTGATCAGCGTCACTTTTATTTTAGAAAGCAAGCGGTTAAACAGTAGAGGAAAAGAAAAAAAAAATCACTAAACACAAAATAAACCTGCCACAGAACAAATTTATAGAATTTATAGAATTATATCATTATAAAAGATGAATTATTGCAGAGAAAACACTGAAATACCCCAAAAGTTACAGCGGTTTTCATAAAACAAAAAATATTTGTACAAAATACAAAAAAATCGGCCGACGGAGGAATTTTAACGAAGTCTTTAAATCATCAGCTTGAAGCTCATTAGAATGAAGAAGCGTGTTTTATTTACACTGAGGCATCTGAGGAATAAAAATAAAATAAAAAAAACAATAAAAAAAAGCACATTACATTCAATAAATTCTGCCTTAAAGCTTCCACAAATATGCAAAGGCATGTAAGACTCATCAATCCGACAAAACTCTTAATTATCTATTAATATTTCTGTTTATCCTCCAACATCCACAAACCAACAGCACAAATATAGTTTTATAGCTCAAAAAAAAACAAATACATAACTCTAGAAATTGTGCTTTGATTAATATCTGTGATGTCACAACACATCCGGTGCGATGAGCTGAGCATCGTCACCTGACTCACCTGATTAACGAGTTCTTTCAGTGAAGAAGTACTGATACAGTACCGTAATATCATTCTCACTCTGTATTTAAACGTTAATGGGGGAATAAAACAAACAAACAACCGCACAGCCAGAAACGACGAGCTAGCGTTCACTTTACGCCGCTCACTAGGCGTGTGCCGACGTCATTTTCACGTCACGGTAAGTGCATCGTGGGTTTAAAAAAAAAAAAAAAATTACAAATTTAGATTTAGAATAATGTCACAATATTTGTCCGAATGCGACGGAGTTTATCTGACTGCACAAAAATGTCCACGATATAGAACACAAAACCGTATATATACACAGGTTTATAATGTTTATAACTATATATCATACACCATTTAAAAAAAAGTGTATATCTGCGAGAATAAAAACATGATCACGATGTATATATTTATATATATATATAAAATTCTGAATCTGAAAAACGCTTGTATATATGTACTGGATTTTTTAACACAATTCTGGAATAATATTGTAAAACGTCACCTCATTATTGATCGTGATGTGAAAATTTAGTATCGGCGCATGCCTACTGCGCGTTATACGCTCGTGTGTGTGTGTGTGTGTGTGTGTGTGTGTGTGTGTGTGTCCTTGTGTTTGCTTCAACCACTGAACAGTGAATTAAAAAAAAAAAAAAAATCCTAATGAAAAAAAAAAAAAGTAAAAAGAAAAAGAATGAGCATGTTTTGGTTTCAGGTGTAAATGTGCGCGCGCACACACACACACACACACACACACACACACACACACACACAGACGCACACACACACACACAACCCCCCAAAAACAAACATACTGTCATTTCATAAATTACATAAAAACATAAAACATAAGTCATTTCATAATAATACATTTTAGTTTTCAACACTTTCACCGTTAAAGGAACAAAATCTCGAAATCTCATGCACTGGTTTTCATGAAGAATGTGCTGTTAGAATAATAATAATAATAATAATAATAATAATAATAATAATAATAATAACACCTCATTCACCAATTAGAAATTAAACCCCGGCGTGAAATGACTTCTGTTATTTTCTGTATGTAGTAAGGCAACACAAAACATCTCGTTTTTGGATTTTCGAGCAAAAGCACGGCTCCATCACTCAGACGGGTCGCGGGTTAAAGTTCGTATAAATGTAATACAAAATAATAAATATATATTTATACGGAACTGCAGAATGGGGAGGACAGAAACGACGTCACGTCCTGAACACTACAGTCGCTTGGGTTTGGGTTTGGGTTTGACGTGGCTTTCGGATCGAGGAGGGGAAAGAAGGCCACGGAGACGAGTAACGAGCGTAACTCCTACGCAAAGCACTTTTACAGAGTTATTGCAGGTTTTTATAAGCAGGTTTTTAACATTCTGGACGAGGAGATTACCATCAGAAATGAGAAATAAACATCTGAATTTGTACACATTGTTCACTGATGCACCAGGAAGTAAAAAAACAAAACAAAAAACACAAAATAAAAATAAGTGTAGTACATGTATTCATGTATGGATAAGCATCCTGTACGTGTGTGTGTGTGTGTGTGTGTGTGTACGTGTGTGTGTGTGTGTGTGTTAACCCAAACGCAGTCGAGACGTGACGAGTGTGTGACGTTCGCTTCTTTAGACCCTGATCTATTAACCGAGCCGCCATCTTGGATACCCTGCCCAAGCCCCGCCTCCAAATTATTTTTCAACTATAAGTGTTATTTTACTTAATCTCTCATACACACACACACACACACACACACACACACACACACCACGGCTGCTCGGCTACGTCTGGGTTGAGGGAGACTCCTTTAGCGTGAATGAATGGCGTGATTAGACGTGACTGTGGCTCTGCTCGTGACTCCACAGACTGAAGGCAGTCTTGAAGGTCCTGTGGCAGAGTTTGCACATGTACTGCCTCTTAAACGTCAGAGCGGACAGCGTCGGCGCGTGATAAAACAGCGTGTCCGATTCCTGAGAAGTTGCTGGATTTTCAGCGCTGTCCGACCTGGAACGTGAGAAATCTCCGCCTGACTTTTCCTGCTCCGCTCTTTCGGGTTTGGACAGAGAAGACGCGAGGGTTTTAGGCTCCTCCTCCGAGACCTTCCCTTCGGTTTGACCTGATTTTGGTGGAGACGCTCGTGAGGACGGAGGCTCTTGGGCGGAGATGGTAAGAGTCGGAGACGGAGGAGGAGAGCACGGAGGCGGTCTGTCCGTCTGTCTGCTCACGGGCTCTTCAGACGACGACATGTGGGACTGATAGTGGCTCCAGAGGCGGAAGTTGGTCCGGAACGCTTTGTGGCAGATGTGGCAGATGAAGGGCTTGATGTGGCAGAGAAGCTCCTGGTGGCGCTCGAGGGCTTTGTGAGAGCCGAAGAGTTTGCCGCATTTCTCGCAAGGCCGCACGCCTGGTTCCTCGGGAGCTGAGGGTTCTCTGTCCGTCACCGGTTCCTCCTGCGGTTCCTCTTTTACGATGAGCTTGCCCTGATTGTGAGTCGAGCTCAGATCCTCCGGGAGGTAAGAAGACGAGTCCTCGGAGTCGCCGTACGTCGCGTCGTCTCTCATCGCCTCTTTAGGAGGCAGCGGAGCGCCGGCAAGTTCCGCCGTCTCTTGGTTAACGTCGTGGTACCCGATGGTCAGCTGCTCCCTGACGGTCATCATGTTCTGGTTGTGAACTTCGACCTGATGGCGCCAAATGCTGAACGAGGATTTAAAAGTGCGCATGCACTCGAGGCAGGTCAGCTTTTTGTACTTGCAGTGAGCCTCGTGATCCTTTTTCACCAGCGTGTTGGAGAACCTGAGGCCACAGTAAGGACAGACGGTTGCGTAGCGACACGCCCTCTCGTGATCCTCCAGCTCGCTCAGGGAGAACAGTTTCACGTTGCAGAGCCTGCAGGGGAAAGCCTCTTTGTCTTGGTTCTCCTTGACGTGTCCCGTTTGCTCCTGCCGCTCACGTAGACCTTCCTCATCCTGTGCGTCCATGCTAGCTCTCTCATCGGTGTGTCCTTTCATGTGCAGTTTGAAATGCGACTGGAAGAAGAACATTTTCCCGCAATAGGGACATCCGTAAGACCTCGATCTCCGGCTTTTCTTGGCAAATGGCTGAGCTTGATGGCTCTGCTTGTTTCTCCTGAGCTTCATGATCAAGGCTTTCTTTATCTCGCGCTCTCGCACTATGTCTATGAGTTTCCTCTGGAACTTCTCGTCCAGCACAGAGTAGGAGCTGGAAGAAGCCGCCGGGTTTTGGACCACGCCGTGTTGGGTCTGGCAGTGCGTCCACACTTTGAAGTTCGTATGAAAGCGCTTGTGGCAGATGTCGCACGCGTACGGCTTCTCCGGGTTATGGTACATGTTCACGTGGCGGTAGAGCCCTGCGTTTGACCTGAACACCTTCATGCAGCTCCAGCATTTAAACATCTTCGTCGGCCTCAGTTCTCTGGGCTCCTGATCGTCCACGTTGCGAGCTGAATCATCGGTCACGCCGTCCTCATCCGTGAACTGGTGTTCGTTCAAAACTTTGGATCGTTTAAACGTGTACGAATTACCATCCAACTGTAACCTCCTTTTCACAGAAGGACTGAGGTATCCTCTAGGATTTTCGTCAAAGTTGGCCTCGAAATCTCTAAAGTTGACGGGCAGATTGTCCTCTACGGTGACCCGTATGATTTCAGAAGGATCGGCCAACGGGCTGCTGGCTTCTGTTTTGACCGTCACTCTGTCCTCTACCTGAGTGTCCTTGTCTTCCCTGGCCATCGCGTTATGCTGTTTGGACCTGAGAACAAGCGGCAGCAAGTGATGTTTGTTCCCGGACGACGGCGACTCTACCGTGTTCATCTCCGATTTTACAACAGGCGGCTCCCTGCTCTGCGAGTCCTTCAGCTCCAAAACTGGAGAGAAAACAGGAACCGGACTGTCCATGGATAAGGATCTACGAAGCAGGCTTTTAATAAGCGGCCCGCTCCGGTCTACGGTTTGGTTATGCGCCCCCTGCTGCGTTCCAGTGACCGACTTCGGATCGTACATCTGTTCGGGTTTCACCTCCTCCGCTGGGTCTTCGGCAGGATCCGAGTTTAAGTGCTGTATGGTTTCGCTGAAAGACACCGAAGAGGTCAGCTGCGGCCTCGCCGAGGGCGATCTGTACTCCGCGCGGCCCTTGAGGATGGACGGCAAAGACGGAATGATGGCTTTCGATTCGTCCTCTGGCTCTTTGGGAGCGTTTTTGCTAAGATTCATCCCCATTTCCGTTGGTTTACCGTATCCTGACAGACGATAATCCAGACCCGATCCAGGCTGAGTCTCCTCTGGTGCGTGCCTGGACGCTTTTCCGTGGGGAATCGCGTTCTCTCTATTGGCGACGCCAACGCCACCTTGGTGTACGATGACGCTCCTCTTGGTGAGCGAGCCGTCGTCCTCGTCGGGAAAGCACAGCCTCTTTCGGGTCACGCAGTACGACACCTGCGGCCTGGTGGACATTATGTTAGTCAGGAACGGGATGCCCAAACTGTACCCCAGCTCCTGAATCACCGCCAGGCTCCCTCTGTCCACGAACAGGGACGAGGAGTAGATGTAGTTCAGCACGATCTCGAACGCCTCGGGCTCGCAGAAGTCCAGCTGGATCATGTCTCGGTTCTCCGAGTCTCTGCTGGAGAACAGAGTGTGGAAATACTCGCTGCTGGCGGCGAGGACGCTCCTGTGGGCCGGGTAGCGATGCTCGCCCGCCATCAGCACCACGTCGCAGAACTGGCCCTTCAGACGCTGCTCGTTTAACACGCCGAGCAACGAGACGGCGTGGGCGGGGCTGCTGTAGTGCACCAGGCTCTCCATCACGGCCCTGAGGGACACAAACAGCTCGGTTTTAGAGTTTGATAATAATAATTTTTAACAAAACGCCAAATCTCACGCCCTTAAAACCGAACGGATCCTAGCGCGTTCCGTCCAATGAACACACTGAGAAGGTGCGTGAACTTCAATTATCATTCAGAGGAGTTCCTTAAGGGTATATCACGCTCCTTAAATTCTTTTTAAAGGTATAAAGATACACACTAAAGGTACAAAAGGTGTATGATTGATGATACCCAAAGCAACATGGAAAAAACAAACAAACAAACAGATGTATAGTGTTAGAAAACAAAGTAAGAGGCTTGCTGTCATGGCGCATGCGCGAACCGGTATCACATTACTTCACGCTTAATCACACACTGAGTGAGTGTGTGTGTGTGTGTATGTGTGCGCGTGTGAGTGTGAGTGAGAGGGTGGACGATCTTCTCTTCATCACATGTCTATAATTCACTAATCTGGATATTTTAATCGTGGCTCACGCGCTGTTGTGATTCGATCAACCAAAAGCACAGAGTGTACCGAGAGTGTGTATGAGAGCGCGCGCGCGCACACACACACACACACACACACACACACACACACACACACACACACTGTTGTCATTTCACTTCTGAGCTCAGACGCAGGAGAGAGAAAGACGCAAGAGACGGAGAAATGGAAAGAAAGAAAAAGAAAATGAAAGAGAGACAGAACCCCGTGCGCGCGACGTTACGTCAGAGAAAACGCCGCTTCTCTCTCTCTCTCTCTCTCTCTCTCTCTCTAACTCAATTAGAGCTCAAACTTCTTTCCCCCTGCTGAAGTCTCTCTCTCTCTCTCTCTCTCTCTCTCTCTCTCTCTCTCCTCTGTGTCGCGCGCGCGCTGCACGCTGACGGAACAGTGTTGGAGTCTCAGCAACTCACCGCGTCTCGAGGCCCCGGGAACAAGCGCGCGAACACTTTCCGCCCTTATTCCTCTTATTCCGTATTTGTTTCTTTCTCTTCTTTTCTTTTTCTTCTGTTATTGTTTTCCGAGTTGCGTCGTCCGCACAGCAGCCGTGATTCCATCCATCTTGTATTTGACGTCATTCCGTTCCAGGGATGAGGTCATCGCTTAGAGCGCGCGTCACGTGCGCCGCGCCCTGATTGGCTGCTCCGCATCCTGTGGGCGGTCATGCAGGAAATGGCGGATGGCTCCTCTTAAAGGGACAGGCAACCTGTTTCACTCTAAACTCTAAACACCACAACAGGTATAAAATAATTTTATATATATTCACCGATCAGCCGTAACATTAAACCCACTGACAGGTGACGTGAATAACGCTGATTATCTCATTACAGTGGCACCTGTAAAGGTGAGGGATTATTAGGCAGCAAGTGAACAGTCAGGTCTCAAAGCTGATGTGTTGGAAGCAGGAAAAATGGGCGAGCGTGAGGATCTGAGTGACTCTGACAAGCGCCAGATTGTGATGTCTAGACGACTGGGTCAGAACATCTCTAAAACAGCAGGTCTTGTGGGGTGTTCCCGGTGTGCAGTGGTTAGTACCTACTAAAAGTGGTCCAAGGAAGGACAACCGGTGAACCAGAGACAGGGTCATGAGCTCCCAAGGCTCACTGATGCGCGTGGGGAGTGAAGGCCGTCTGGTCCGATCCCACAGAAGATCTGCTGTAGCACAAACTGCTGAAAAAGTGAATGCTGCTCTGATAGAAAGGAGTCAGAACACACAGTGCAGTTTGCTGTGTATGGAGCTGCGTAGCTGCAGACGGTCAGAGTGTCCATGCTGACCCCTGACCTCCACCGAAAGCTCCTACAGTGGGCACGTGAGCATCAGAACTGGACCATGGAGCAATGGAAGAAGGTGGCCTGGTCTGATGAATCACATTTTCTTTTACATCATGTGGACGGCCGGGTGCGTGTGCGTCGCTTACCTGGGGAAGAGATGGCACCAGGATGCACTATGGGAAGAAGGCAAGCTGGTGGAGGCAGCGTGATGCTCTGGGTGATGTTCTGCTGGGAAACTTTGGGTCTTGGTATTCATGTGGATGTTGTTTGAAATGTACCACCTACCTAAACTTTACTGCAGATGAAGTTACACCCCTTCATGGCAACAGTGTTCCCTAACGGCAGTGGCCTCTTTCAGCAGGATGATGCTCCCTGCCTCACTGCAGAAACTCTTCAGGAACGGTTTTAGGAACATGATAATAGGTATAGAAAGTGTAAACCATTACCAAATATACAGAAATATTTTTAAAATACAATCATTTTTGCACAATTTCAGCATCTAAGCAGTAAATATTATGCACCCTTTTAATCCTGTGAGAAATAATCCGAATATTATTGCATTACAATACAGAGCCTCTAGAAGGAGAGAGAGAGAGAGAGAGAGAGAGAGAGAGAGAGAGAGAGAGTCCTCAGTGAATGTGTGGGAAAGGAGCTAAAATTAAAAATGCTTCTGGACAATAGCAGAGCAATCTGCTTTTATTTGTGAACTGTTTTCTTTCCTTCCAAACAGTTTATTAAACTGAATATTATAATCAGCTGTTGTTGTTGTTGTTGTTGTTGTTGTTGTTGGTGTTGTTCTTGTTGTCATGAACGTCATGTTTTGAGTCTCCGCTCACAGTCTGTCTCACCTGATTTCAGTTTCACTTTATCACTTCACGCTAAGGTCCAAACTCACACAAACAACACTACAGGAGTGTTGTGTTTAATACTTTTATGAGTGTAATTGTAAGCTGTAAGAGCTTTGGGTCATTACACACCGACCTTCAGGCTGAAAATGATTGAGAATATCTAATGACAGGCACGTATTTGATGATGGAGGGTTCTAGAAGGTCTAATTGTTCCTGGCCCTCTGAAACTAATTAAAGCACTGTAATTGATAAGGCTTGTGTGTGTGTGTGTGTGTATGTGTGAGAGAGAGAGAGAGAGAGGACCTCTGGGGTTCACACTCATTACTCTGACCCAGGAGAGAGACCCGGCTGTGTTTATCTGCTCTCACAGAACCTTTACACTCAGAACTAACACCATTTAACACAAATCAGACGCATCAACAGGGTTCAACCTTCACTTTGATTATGACTTGGTCTATGAACTCCAGGGCAAAAAAAACAGGGCCAAGCTCAAAATGTCAAATATGAAGCTTTTAATGGTCTTAAGAACAGATCATTGGTGAGGAGATGAGCAGGAATGAAGCAGATGTGCTCCTGAGAGCTCCTGAGCCTCATTCACTGGTTTCCTTTTGCTGTTTGGGGAAAAGCTAGAAACAGCGAAATTCACTTCTATAGTCTTCCTGTACGCAAAATCATCAAAATGATTAAAATGTTTGATGTAAAATTCAGACTAACACGCGTCTGGGTGTACAAACTTTTCCAATAATATCTTCTGAGGTGTTTTTTCTTAAAAGATGAGTGATTACTTGGTTATCTGCTGCACCTGATGCAGCTCATCAACAGCCATGAGACTTAAACATTTACAGAAATCAGAGGGAAAAGCTCCCAAACTGAGCTCCTTTATCTCTCTGCTTCATTCCTGCTCATTTCCTGACCAGTGATCTGTTGTTAAGATCATTAAAAGATTCATATTTTCCCTTTTTTTTTTTTTTTTTTTTACCCAGGAGTGTATTTGTACTTCCTGTCCTGCTAAACCACTCATGCAGCAGCAGATATATATATATATATATATATATGTGTGTGTGTGTGTGTGTGTGAGGATGCTTCATGGTTGCCATAGTGCTCCATTTCTCTCTCTCTCTCTCTCTCTCTCTCTCTCACACACACACACACACACACACACACACACACACAGCTCTGTCCTATCTGCAGCACATTTAAATTAATGACTCCATCACTGGCAATTCTTTAATTAGGCTCATTTTCACACCACATTGTAATTAGCCAAATGTCAGGGCAGGTGACACACTGATCTGTGATTTGTGTGGATTTGTGTGTGTATGAGACAGAAACGGCGTGTGTGTGTGTGTGTGTGTGAGAGAGAGAGAGAGAGAGAGTCTGATTCAGCATCGAGCATCTGATAGAGTTGTACAGTTTTAATCTAATTCAGAGTTCATTTCTATCTGACTATTAATCTGACATTAGCTAGACCGTGAGTTTTATTCGCTATTACATCACAGCGCTGCTGAGTTCTGGATTGTGATTGGTCGTCAGGTGTTGATTAGTTTTCTATAACAGCAGCTCTGACAGTAGTGCAGTTGCAAATCACAGGTTTATTCATAATTAATGTTCTCGTTCTAATACGTTATTGTTTCTATAGTAACAGCTCATTCACAGGGACGCTATAGATTAGATTATTATTCTCAGTAATGCAGATGAAAGATTGGTGCAACTCTGGTGATGAGGAGGTTGCTTACCTTCATTGAAGCTTTGGAAGTGTGTGTGTGTGTGTGTGTGTGTGTGTGTGTGTAAAACCCTTTATAGTATATAACCCCCCCCTCCCCCCCCATGCCACCTACAGCATCCATCAAGTGCAGAAATTAAACATTTTAAAGTTCATAGAACTTTAAATATTTTTATACCTCATCACTAACAGTAAATTTTGTGTGTGAGTGTGTTTGTGTATCTTAATATTTAAATAGCGTGTTTCTGTATTTATAATCTCCCTGCAGGTGGAAACCCGAGGGAACCGGTGTGTTTTTGAGCATGAAGGGATGGAGAAGAGAGAGAGATCGAGAAAGAGAGAAAGAGAGAGAGAGAGAGTGGAGGAGGAGGAGGAGGAGGAGGCAGGTAACTCATGTGAGACACAGGTGAGGATCCTCACCAGCGCCCTGCACTCGTCTCTGAGCAGTAGGAAAGCTGCAGCTCATCATGGTGTAGTATGGTTCTGACCTACGGACTCTATTCTGGAGGCCCAAAATGCTTTGGATGCTCTGTACCTGGTTAGTGGCTCTGTTTTCCACCTTCGCCAGAGGACACAACACACTGGATACAGGTGAGACACGTAAACGCGGTATTTTATGATGTAATGTCCTCATCACCACTAAAATGGACTTCATGCAGATGAAATATTCAAATATTTATAAATAATGCAATGCCATATAATAAAGTTACGCTCTTAAAAAACACACTGGGTTGTTTTTAAAAAGTTGCTGGGTCAGAATCCGGGAACATGCTGGAATTGTTCGTTCTTCCATAAAGAGGCATTTTCTGGAATTTTCTTTTGCACCTTTCGAGACAGAAACAGTCAAAATTAAAGCAGATCAGATACAAATGCGAAAAATGTACATTTTGTTGGCATTTAACTTAATGTTGAACCTTACGCTTAACCACTGATACTTACCCCGTACTCAGTTGCTATGTTACATCACAGATTTATTTAACATCGACGTCATGATGACACGGCGACGAGCTTCAACATCCACGTTCAGCTCACCAGGACAGAAAAAAGACTGATTCGGATTAAATAGGAATAATATTATAAGATAACGGAACAGGATTCTGTAATATCACACTTTATAAGAGAGTAAAATCGAACACCTTCGTGTGTTTCGTCTGTTCCAGGTTACACCCTCTCACCATCAGGGTACCATGTGTGTCCTGGGATCGAGATCGTTCCCATGACTACCGTGTTCTCCAATAAGAGCGCTTACACCCAGATGACGCCGTGCGGCGGGTGGCTGCCATGGAAAATGTGTAACGTCACACGGTACAGCACCGTGTACCAGACTCAGGTCATCAACACGGAGGAACAGGTGATGAAGTGCTGCGAAGGCTACGAGCAAGTGGGCAGTTACTGCGCTCTGGGTGAGTGAGGGGCGGAAATAAAATAGAGAAGTGTGCAATAACGACCTCTAGGGGGAGCTGTCGAGGGAGACGTGTTTGTTTCCTAGCTAAACCTCACTATGTAGCTGAACACTGCAGTAATGTTGACAGGAATCGCCATATTGGAGTCAAATTTTTTCTCCCCTAGGCCCCGCCCCTGAGGCCCCGCCCACTAGCTCACACCCTCTAGGCCCCACCATCCACCATGTATGGATTTCTAGAAATAATTTTAGGTACAAAAGACCTCCAAACATTTTGGACAATCGACTACTTTTGCAGTAAAGAAATATTCTATATAATTATTTTTACTGATCTCTTCCTTTAGAAAGCACTTATGATGAATAATAAGTAAGATGTTTATTTTCTTGTGCAATATTTTAGATTTTATAGCAGGATTATGATACATCACAATAAAGAACTCTGAAGAACTCTGAAGCTGGAGTGATTGCTCTTAACAGCAACAATAAAAAAAAACCCACCAGTTTAATGAATATTTTGTGAAACATTTTGTCTTTTCTAATGTTTTTTACTAATGACTTGAAAATAAATCCACTAAGACGAGCTGTTCACAATATAAAAGGAGGAGGAGTTAGTGTGTGTCTATGGTAGTTGAGGCGCTGCAGTGGCTGAGCTGCATTAGTGGAAGATTTAGCACACGCTGCACTTAGGAGCTGCTCTTTTACCGTTTAGTTGCCACTTTGTCATTTTCAGCTCTCTTTGCCTTTTATGGAGTTTTGTGGGCATGGTTTATTTAGTTTTTGCTCACTGAAAAGCTGAACCCTCCCACTGGTGATGATTTAATATCGTCCTCTTTTAAGAAAAATACGGTAATATTGAATTAGGACAAATAGTAGAGTTTATTGCACATTTCCCAGCCCTGATCTAGATATTTTCACATCTTTGCATCTCAGATTCAGACCCTAAATATATGATTTTTGAATGGTGTTTTTTTTAGCCCTTAGCAAGAGTTCAGAGTTCACGGCTAAACCTGGAGTTTGTCCTGTACATCCTGTCTCGGGCTCGGGTTCATGGTGTCACTGGGACACGGACTGTCCCGGCTGGCAGAAATGCTGCCGATCAGAAACCCAGTCGCTCTGTGTGGAGCCTCAGACACACGGTGAGAGATCTGCAGCCCCACACTGGAATAACTCGAGGAATATATTTTAAAATATATGTGGTTTTTGTTTACTAATACATTATTGTGATAATATCATAAGCCATGATAAAACGTTAAGCGATTTATCGTGATATGAAAAGTTTAATATCATCACATACCCACGTTATCCTGATCTGCAGGGTTTTTTTTTTCTCTTTGCTGTTAGTAAACATGAGTTCATGGCTGAACGTGACAGTAACGGTGAAAGCAGCGTACAGTTTGGTGAACACGAGCAGGGGGATTTTCAACCACACACGCCTGCTGCATTCTGTGGTCTGTATCATATCAGATTATTTAATATTCAATACAAAATGCAAATGTCCTTATACTTAGACATGCAGTGTACAAGATGTCTTGAAGTTGCAGCATCTCAAAAATATATTTCCAGACCTTAACCCTGTGTGTGTGTGTGTGTTGTAGGTCACAGGAGCTCTGAGCCCTCTGCAGTTTTCAGTGTATCACACACACTCGTGGTCTACAGGATGGTTCAGTACGTCCTCATGTCTGCTGCTCGGCTCGTCTCAGCTCCTGTCCTTAACCTACATCTCTGACACACTTCTGCTCCTGCTGGAGAACATAGAGGAGGTGATGGCCGTGGATGTCAGGGGTACGTGTGTGTGTGTGTGTGTATGTGTGTGTGTGTGTGTGTTTGTTATTCATTTTTGCAGGAACATTGTGATTCAGCTTTCCTTTTATTCCTCATGAGTCAGCAGAGAATATTTCTTCTCTCTCTCCAGCTCTCATTAATGTCATCCATCTCTGAATCTGTATATTGTTTTTAGTAGAAATTAACCTGTGTGTGTGTGTGTGTGTGTGTGTGTGTGTGTGTGTGTGTGTGTGCAGATGTGGATGAGTGTGCCACACCCGTGCTGAGGGACTGCTCTCCCCTGGCCTACTGCAGTAACACTCTGGGCTCCTATAACTGTACGTGTGCTGCTGGATCCGCTGATCTTCAGCCCAGCAGGCCGGGAACACAGTGCATTAGTAAGTAATAATAATAATAATAATAATAATAATAATAATAATGTCCCATGATCCTTAATTTCCCATGTTATGCTCCACCCCTAGGAACTCCTTCATGTAAATAGTGGAACTAACTATAAATAACCAAAATAGCATCACCAGATAACTTCCTCTCCAGAGGGTCAGCTGTCTCAGTGACCCAATGTTCCACAGTCCACGTCAGACTTACTGTATCTGCGGCTGTGTGTTTCCAACATGGCTTCCCTCTGGAGAGATCCAGCTGATGGCCAGAGTGTGCAGCTCTGGAGGTGAGCTGTGTGTGTGTGGCAGTGTGGTTGAAGCAGGTCTGCTTTGGTGCACCACACTGGTCCAACAGTCTGGTCTGGATCAAACCAGTTAAAACAGCATGGACAGCCTGGACAATGTCCAACTTGTAGAGAATCCTTTTTTAGTCTCTGAAGTAACCTCTGAGCATGGGTTGAGGAAGTGGACCTGGTGATGTAATCTTGTGGTATCAGAAAAGTCTAGAGGAGTACAGCTTGGTGACAACATTGACACAATGATGATTCACAACCATGTTGCTGTCTTTTTTCTTCTTAATATATTCATATTTCTTCTTCTCCTTCTTCTTAAGACAACTGATTACTGAGCTCGGATTTGACTGATGGACGGTTCATTAAGTTCACTGCTTGCACTTCCTGTGTTTGTCCAGATGCCAGCATAGGTCAGCGCTGGAATAATTCTCATCTTCTGCTGCAAAGATATCCAAATCACTCCTTAGCTCATCATTTGTTGCCTCTTTGCCTCATTACCAAAGATCTCTCAACGCTTCCTGTGTAGTCTCCTCTTATCTCGGTGCTACAGCTACACACTGCCTTCTTGTCGGTTCTTTTGTGGGCTCGCAGGTTATCCTTCCTAGAGCTGGAATTCATAGAAGGGTGAACTTTCCTCAGATGCTGCAAATTCTCATTCTCAAACTGGTGCTCCGTCCACATCTCAAGGGTCTCATTAGATAACACAATCTTGGTTTACCATCAGTACCTGGCAACCCCAGTTGGTGGATCAATTCCAGATTGTGGATCCTATGTGGTTCCCAGTAGAACCCTTAGATGTGTCCTTATTTCCACACCACCTACTCTTCCTCAGTTCTTGTCCAGAATAGGCTCTAATCTCCATGCCTCACTCATGGCCTGACTCGGTATGGACAAGGCACTGCTAAGACCTGCTGCACTTACTATCTGTAGGTCAGGGTACACATGCCTAAGGGCAGTGGTGGCTCAGTGGTTAAGGCTCTGGTTTACTGATCAAGCCTTCAAGCCCCAGCACTGCCCACTGTTGGGCCCTTGAGCAAGGCCCTTAACCTACTCTGCTCCGGGGGGGCGCTGTATCATGGCTGACCCTGCGCTCTGACCCCAGTTTCCTAACAAGCTACAAGCTAGGATATGCGAAGAAAAGAATTTCACTGTGCTGTAATGTGACAAATAAAGGCTGCTTCTGCTTCGGCCTTGTTTGTGTTGACCTTGGGGTGACTTCTCAGGCTTTAAGGAATCCTTGAGGTTCATGTCCTGGAACTGTCCTCATGATTCAACACACACTGTGGAGCCGGGGCTTTTCAGCACTTAAAGCACCAGTGGTTGAGGAGCTTTATTTGTTCTGAATGGGTTGTGGATTGCTGAGGGGTCTCATTGCTGTGCTCCAGGTCTCCACAGTCCCTGTCATCTCCCCTGTCATCTCCATTTTGCCAGCAGCCAAGTATTGGTCACCTTCTTGTATATTTACCTCACTTGGCTGAGACACACTGAGACAGGATACAACTGAGCAGTTGAGGGTTAAGGTTTAAAGAAGGGTTAAAGGGATTTAACCTCATGACCTTCTGCTCAGTAGCGCAATGCCTTAACCAATGAGCCACCACACACTGACCATTCCCCTGTTCACTTGCCTTTTCTCTGAATTGCAGCGCATCCCATTTGTGACACCAAATCTGTAGGACAGAAATCCATTTTTTAAAAAGAAGAAGCACCAAATGGAAAAAAAATAGTGTAACTATAAACTGGCAGCAGCAAAGTAATAATAAATATAAATAATGTCTTCAATTCTTCATTTCACATGGACTCTTTCTTACACACTTGATTTAATGACATCATCAGCTACACATCTCCACTAAACATGTTTTTGTTTACTTTTTAGATACATCCTCCTCATCCTCCTCCTCCTCTTCCAGTTCAGGCTCCTCGGGTTGGAGCGTAATCAGCTTTGGGCCACTGAGGAAACCTCCTCGGCAAATTATCTCCACTACTTTGTCCACTACTACATCCTCCACCTCCACCACTATCTTCAACAGTTCCTTCACTTTTCCACCTTCTGTCTCTCCATGCAGCTCTAATTCCAGCTCGATTCCTGGGCTCAGTACGTAACTCCTTATATCCTTAATTTTCACATTAACACAGTGATTCTGAAGAAAACATTCGTGTGTTCCTGTACAGGAAAGCGTTCTTGTGTCAGGAGCTGTGCGTTTCATTTTTATCCATGTTTATCGCCATCCATGTTTATATCGATTTATCAAAGAGATTATATTTATGTTTGTTTTGTAGGCATTCCTAAGATAGCCAACCTCTGGGCCAAACACGTCACAAGCTCCTCCTTCAACCTGTTGTGGGACGTTCCCTCTCAGATCAACTTCACGTCAAACCTCGTCCTCTTCCACGGGACTCATCAGCTGGGCACCTGGATAACGACTTTCTCCAATTGGACATGGACCGACCTTCAGCCTGGGGTTCTGTACACCGCTCAAGTGGCCCTGTGTATGTGTGGTTACTGTGGAAACGCCACCGAGGTGAAGGTAAAGACAGGTACGTGGAGAGGAGAATGACAGGTCCATCCATTAAAGGACCAATAAGTTTTCCATTAGGTACTGATTCTGAGGGATGTCATTTTTATACAATGGTCAGATCATAAAAAAATATTCATTATATAAATTATAAAGAGTTTTGAGAGCGAATGCTGTTATAAAGTGTACATATTTTCTGATTGTAGATGCACAGACTCTAGAAGCGGTTGTGCGAATAAGCAACATAAACTTCACCGAGGCTCTGTTGAACCCGGACAGCGAAGAGTACAAGATGTTTACTGAAAAAGTCAAGAATGAGGTAAAGACCACTGTGTAAATAAACGAATTGCACCTGGTGGATATTATTCTATCCTGGATGATGATGTCGGCTCGCTAGCTTTAGCTCTATCTATCATGCAAGAAAGTAGGCTTGTGCAATATAGTGTTTGCTAACTGCTGCTACAGTACTGGGCTTTGCAATACTGACATCACTGCCAATTTGAAAATTAACAGAAGTTGGTGTTTTGCTAAATCATGGTATTAGAAGGATTATATGCACATTCATTTTGGTTAAATGAATGCATGATGAATTTTGACAATAATTGGTGCATTTTAATATATTGCGTGGAACATCACCCTCTCAGTGCACAACACAGCAACAATAATATGCCATTTTTGTCCATATCTTTCACCCCTAATAGGTAGCTAGATAATATGATAATAGTTTGTGCATCACAACTCTTCCTTCTGTCCTTCCACAGACTCTTCATTCTCTTCCTCTCTGGATCCTGGACTTGGTTCTCTCTGGGAAGGTGTTAGTGTTAATCACTAATCTGTCTCCAGGCAGCATTATAGTCACATTCAACCTCGTGTTCCTTCCTAACAGCACGCAGGACATTTACAGCATCGCCAATAATATTATGGAGTCCCTGCAGAACAGCACGCAGTTCTACATTGACCCAAACTACACCAAGATCACAGGTATCACATTTTAGCAGTACATGCACTCATTGAAAATTTTGAACCCTTGAGCGTTTTTCTGTAAAACGTGGTTGCCACGTTCCCTATGTTTGAAAAAGGTTCCAAACAGAATCCTTGTCAGAGACTAAGAACCCTTAATTATCTGATGAACTCCTAAAGAATCCTTGAAGAACCCTTTCTTGGTTAAGGACACCAGACAGATCCTAGGTATTAAGAAGAAAATGATCACCAATAATCTGGAGTTTATATCACACACTTATGCAGTTAAAACACACACACACTCTTAGGGCTGTATTTTTTAAACTGTTTTACCATGCCCGCTTCATGGGCATGTCTTCTTTATAGCAGAGTACATCGAATTAACACAAATATTGGCATTAATCTGACAAATCAAAATGAAACAAATGAAACGTGATAAAATCACCTACATTTCATGCACACATTAGGATTTCATGACCATGATTTAATATCTCTTAGCTTAAGTTGTGCACATGAGTAACTGTTGAAGCGTGATATATCGGCAATAGACTAGACTCCTGTTAGATGTTTATATCATTGCTTGCCATCCTCAGTCATATATCCCCATAGTAGTCTTTTTTTATTTTGAATTTTTAACTTGTCTCTTGTTTTTATGTTACATCAAATTACATTTGACGGCAAAGAAAAAAACCTTATCTGCTACCTTAGACTGCGTAACCCGACTCTGAGTACCAGGAACTTTCCCCGCCAAGTATGGAAGAAACTTCAACGACCCTTTGAAACAGGGTTCTTGAAAGGGTTTGTTGGATGATAAAGGGTTCTTAGCTACCAAAAAAGGGTTCTACATGGAACTCTTTCTTATAGGAAAATACTTTGTTGTGGGGTTCTGTGTAGCACCTTTAAGGGTTTCCCCAAAGGGACAACTGAAGAATCCTTGTACTGTTTTTCCTTGATTATAAAAATGATGTTTGAGAAGCATACAGTGTAATGAAGTGTGTTTATGATATAAAGTGTGTGTGTGCGTGATGTGAAGTGCGTGTGATATAAAACGAGGTGCTTTCTGGTGAGCTGTTACTGCACTGTTACTGTCTGCTTGTTTGTGCAATGAGGTGTGTGTTAACATCAGTTCCTCATTATCAGATGTGAAAGAGTGCGCTCTGGGCGAGGTCGACTGTTCCCCGTGGGCCGACTGTGAGGACACGTTCGGTTCGTACACCTGTATGTGTCACTACGGTTACACTGATGCAAACCCTGAGAGGCCGGGACGCACCTGCCAAGGTACAGCAGCAGCTAATTTACCAAGTTTCACCTTCCAAATTTCCATTTACATCCAACGGAAACTTTAACCCGACAGCTGAGAGTGTCTTTAATTGGTAAAAAAAAAAAAAAAACATCTTCAGTCAGCTTCAGTGGGTTCTGCTCTATTGAGGAACGTCATGAGCGTGTCACTCGTGAACTCTGTCAGAAAATTTCCCCTTTCCCTGATCATAGTTTTCTGCATTGCAAAAAATGCCATCAAATATCATGAATATACGCAACAAATGTTATATTTCTAAGGTATGAGACTCAGGTAGGGGGCGTGGCCTAATGTATAAAGGTGGATTTTTTTATGTTAGAAGTGATTTGGATAATAAAATAGTTCACATTTGACTGATTCTGCAATTTTCTAATAGTGTTTACATTCAAATTGTAAAGAAGAAGGACGGCACCTTGTGATTGTGTGTTGATTTACTCATCTCTAAACTGGAAGCCATTAGCGTCCACATTATTTTTTTATTTTGTCTTGTAGCCAGTTATGTCTTGGCTGATCTTTGGAGTGAATATATCCTGTTCCTTCATATAGATTCTGTTCATATGATTAGCAGATGAGAGAAATAAAAACTAGCACACGTTCGGTATTTAGTCTGGGGTTTGGCGTAGTTACATTAATGCCAGATTTACAAGGTCTGTTACAGCAGAAAAATGTTTTCACATTCTCTACCTACTTAAACTGATGCACATCTTCCATTTTTATCAATTTCCAGCCAACGACATGACAACTTCCACTTCTTCTCCAAACACCACAAGTCCATCATCTACCTCCACAAACTCCACGCAAGGCACCAATATAACGGTCAGCTCATCAACAGCAGAGCCATCTGTTAACCAAACCACCGAATTAACAACCTCACCATCCACCCCATCTTCTTCTACACCACCATCCTACACTTCCATCACCCAAACCACTGAAACAACAGATTTATCCTCCACCTCCCACTCCTCCACGCCACTCATCTCTCACTCGGAGTCCATCACGGTGGAGTGCGGTCCCGGGTTCATGGTCATATCCGTGTCACGATTTTTCCTGGAGCTGAAGCACATCTCCGTGTCCTCGCTGTACCTGGGCATACCCAGCTGTAACCTGACTGAGGGGAACGTCACCCACGTCAGGCTCTTCGTGGCCTGGGGAACATGTGGAACTCAACTGCGGGTAAGTGCTAAAGATATCCCCCCTGTTCGCTGTAGCGGGGGATGCTAAGTTTCCATCTTAAAATACCTTTACAATCTTATAATTAGAATAACAATGAATATAAAAATATTTATGAAAATAACCCAAAACACGTCTCTGTGCTTAGGCATCAAGAAACTTTAAATAAATGTAAAGAAGTGAGGCATCTAGTAAGGAATAAATCACTCAGTTTGGTGCTATTACAGGAAAATAATCAACGATAGAGTGGAGTGATGAAGTGGAGCTACTGTTACCAAGCTGAAGTTGATTATTTTCCTATAACAGCATGTCCTGAGGTGTTTGTTCCTCTTTTACCACAGCTGTTTGCTAACAATTAAACATTTTTGTTTATTAAAGAATGACACCTCTTACTTTTTATCCATTTATAGCTACATGTCTGCAAAACATTAAATCTTTGTTAAGTAACGACACATCTTTTAATCCGTTTTATGTGGAACGTTGACCGTACAAGTCCCTGTGAATGAGCTGTTGCTATAGAAACGATAACGTATCAAAGCGAGCGCATTAATATGAACCTGCGCTACTGCGAGAGCTGCTGTTATAGAAAACTAATCAACACCTGACGACCAATCACAGTCCAGAACTCAAGTCAGAAAACTGTGGTGAAGTTTTCAGTGGAAATCAAGTTACGCAATTAAGACAAAAATCCAAAGCAAATCTACAAATGAACATCAAAATTATTATTAAAATAAATACAGTATTGTGCATGATGAATATCGTGATATATTGTATAACTGATTATCGCTTGCTCCTTACCAATAATATCTTCTGTACAATTTAATTCCATGTATGATTAAATAATTCGTTGTGTGCAAAAAAGTTTACTGCAGTGACTTTCATATTTGCATATTCATAGAATCTGGATTTGAGAGGGTCGGGGGTTTGAGGCGCTTTAGTGTTGTTTTGTTTTTTTTGTGGAACAGCCACGTGAAGTTTTTTGCAACAATATTGGAATAAAAACAAAATTTAGTACATGCTCTTGTTATTTGTTAAGTATGTTAGTACAGTAAAATGTTTTAATATTGGAGAAAAGTGGACAAGGCCCACGTCATTGTATCCACACCACGCCTACTGACCTGACTGTACATGTTCTGATTATTCTTTTCTTTTATTCTCTTTTTTTCCAGAATAACAGCCAGAACAGCACAGTGCAGGTGACTCTCTATAACGCGGACGCTCGGCTCCAGGTTCCTGTCATCTGCACTTACATCAACAGTTTCGTCATCTCCACGGGATACAGCTCCTCCGGGTACCACGCTGCCATGACAACCGCATCCTCCCCCTGCTGCTGAGATGCTGAACACACTGATAGGCCTTTCCTGTAGTACTGAGCAGTGTCGAGTCTCCAGCATGGCCCTTTACGTGTTATTACATCACAACATGTACTGTACATACAACATGTACATCACAGTACTGTGCAAAAGTCTTTTGTATTTTTTTAGTACAGACTTTGTTACAGATGTTTATTTTCTGACTTCTACATTATCGATTCAGTACAAAAACCTTTTAGATTCCAAACATTAGTTTTCCGGCACAGAATGAAACGCTACAGAAAAATGTTTGTGTGTCAGTAAAGAAAGCAGCAGATTCCATAAGAGACACTTTTCAGATAAAAACAGAATGAAGGCTGCTGGGTTTCGCTGCAGAAATAAGAAGCGAGTCGACAGTCAAAGTCTTCAGAAGAACTGCAGCTGCTTCTGCAAGATGCTCAGTAACACTTCCAGCTCATTTCCTTATCAAACTGCACACACTGCACCTGAGACACTGTTTATTTATTTAAAGCGAAGGATCGTCACATTAAATACTGACTCTGTGTCATTTATTACTGTTTACTGCTCTTTATAGGAGTTTTATTTAATATAGAAACATTTAATTTCATTATTTTTGAAGGCGTCTTTGCTCTACAGCGTTTCACTGCATGCGCCTGAGACTTTTACACAGAACTGTAAATATTTAAATATTTCCTTATCGTTCCGTCTTCCTTCAGGTACGATATGATTAATAATGTGGTGGAGGGATCTGTGATGTACCAAGTGACGGTGCGATTGTTGAACGGGACGTACCCTCTGCCTCAGAACTACACCCTGTCCCCTGAAGATAAGGTCATCATTGAGGTGGGGCTGAGCTCCAACATGTCGCAGATTAAAGTGGTCATTAATAAATGCTGGGCCAATCCCAGCAACGACCCGGCCGAGCAGCCCAACAACATCTTCCTCGAAAACAGGTCCGCACTCATTCTACTGCACACACCTCACCTGTCTGTCTGTCTCTCTCTCTCTTTCTGTCTGTCTCTCTGTCTCTCTCTCGCTCTCTCGCTCTGCCTGGGCCTCTGTCAGTTCCCCTGTTTGTATCTCTCTCTCTTTGACTGTCTGTCTCTTTCTCTGTCTGTCTCTCTCTCTCTTTCTGTCTGTCTTTCTCTCTCACTCTCTCTCTCTCTCTGTCTGTCTCTCTCTCTCTCAGTTCAGTTCAGTTCATCAGTGCTTTATTGGCATGAATGTTATAAATCACATTGTTGCCAAAGCAAATAGTGCAAGTAGATTAAACCAAAATCTATACAAAAAAACAACAACCATATATACACATATTTAAACATTACAAACATCATAAACAGGAACATATATATATATATATATATATATATATATATATATATATATATATATATATATATATATATATATATATATATATATATATA